>VDFB02202165.1:0-24339 GCA_007258455.2 Sequoia sempervirens
AATGGTGCTATTAGTCACCCGTGTGAGCTCCTCCTTAGACATTAACTATTAAATAGACCATGTAAATAAATATTAGTACTTGATACTATCTCTTATTAATATTCATTTAAAAAAAATGCAAATTATGAATTTACACCTTAAATGTTACCTGTGTAACTTCTCCAATGTCCACCTCTATAGCAAGAGAGGACTCTGTAGGTTGTGCTCCACTCCCTTGCATGTGATTTGCTATAATCTCCACATCTTGGATGTCATAATCAGAAGTGTCTAATGGATGCTCATATTGTACAATAGGGACCCAATATATCTGTTGGCACATATTGCAAATATGTGGTACACAATATGTGGACCCAAGGAGGATGATATTACCTTATTGCATTAGAGAGGTCTAAAAAATACTAGATACAAATTGTTATCCATATGATCTACTCTCTAACACATACAAGATAAGAAGTCAGATTGTTCCAATGACATGGTATCTTATTAGGAAATTTGGACTAGATCTACATGTATTTGATTGTTAGTGGGCAAAAAGGGGAAACACATGCAAATATGTGTTGAAGATTTTAGATCTCCTAAAGAGAAACATAACAAATGAGAAAGATCGAGTTGCTCCAATAAGAGTCGTTTAACATTTAAGTATTATATTTATATGTTTAATGACTATTATTATTTTTTTTGAAACTAACTAAAATAATTTTATTGAATTATAGATGGCATTACTTCATTAGTTGTTGTTGATGATGATACTAGAGGAATTTTTAGTCATGAAATAATACCACTGGTAATGTTGATATGATATTTATAATAAAATATTCATTTATTTCTATGGTTCTTAAAATTTAATTAGTATTTTATTTTTATTATAGATGATTGTATTCCACAAGAGGATCAAGATGTGATTGGGGTTGTCATTGGTGAAGACCAAAGAATTGGTAAATTTCATTATCACTATTTTATTAATGAAATATGAAAAGTTTTTATTTTTATTTTTTAGACTTAATCTTTATTATTTTTACTACAAATGGTTGTAAATCATTTGATGTTGTTGATGATAAATTCCAAAAAGATGTTGATTATTTGAATTCAATACTCCAATATTTACCAACTAGAGTAGATCAAAAACATATTTTTAGTCAATGTATTGTGAGATTTAGAAAATAACTCCAAGCATCTCTTGCTTCTTCCAAACTTACACCGATCCCTGGCTCGAAGGATATGCCTATGAGACGGATATCACCATGGTTTATGAAGAAGGTAAAGATGAATAAGAAGGAAAATAGATGAAAATTAATAAAAAATAAGCACAAGAATGTTATACCTTCATAGCTCCTTCCTCTTCATGGATTGAGCTCACAAGATGTACCCTTGTCTTGTAGATTTGCTCTAATGATTGAAGGGATGTGCTTGCTCACAATTTTAGCATGATGATGGTAGGATGAAGATATATTTGATGGAGATTTGAGCAGCATAAGGATGGGATGAATGTGTGTTTTTAAGGAATGAGAGCTAAGGCCTCATTATATAGAAATTTGGTGAAATAAATCAATGGCTAGGATTGAATGGCTAATGGAGGGTTGAGATTGATTGAGAAGGTGAGGTTTGGATCAAGGATGAGGATTGATTAGCCTTGTGACAAGTGTCACAAGATGGAAAGGGGTGAAATGGGGAGGTGTGCTCACACATGTGTGAGCACACATTGGGAAGATGCATTAAATTTGTGTACGAGATATGATGGCTCATAGGGTGGCTTGTGTAAGAGGTTAGTGGAAGTAGGTGAGAAGTAGTTATTTAAAATTATGAAATAATGATAATGATGATTAGGGATGAAGGTTAGATCAATTAATCAAGGATTAATTGATTAATGAAGATGGGTTGAGTAGTTTAGGTGAAGTTAAAAGTTGGAGAATGGGATAATGATGATTAGGATGAGGATAAGGTTAATCATCAATGATTAATTATCTTAAGAAAAGTTATGGGATTTTAGAGGAAAGTGTGAAAATGTTAGCTTTAATTAAATAAATGTGGATTTATTTAATTAAAGGTGGTGGAATGTAAGGATAATGGAGAAATTAATTAAATAAATAATAAATATTTATTTAATTAATTATCAGTCCATAAAGGACATAGGTTAAATTAAACAAATAACAAGTATTTATTTAATTAGATATTATTTTGGGTGACTACAGTTTAGTCCAAGCAAAATGCGCAAACGCCATTTTATTCGTCAAAGAGGCAATGCCATTCATCAAGACTTGAATGAAAGAGTTGAGAAGCATGAAGAATTTAAGTTCCCCTATGTATGTGGTAGGCAAGAAGCAAAAGAAAAAAAATGTCTCCAATCAATTAGGCATAACAATACAAGAAGAAAGAGTTAATTAGGAAACAACAAAGTGACTAAATTTATTGAAAATTATTTTAGTATTTTGCATAGAAATCATTATTGCTCTTACATCACATGTTAAGAATATGTCATTGTAGGTTTGGATGATCAAGAGAATAATCGAAGACGTTGATTGCCCTTCTCTATTTATCTAAACCAAACAATAACCGATGAAATGCAAATTATTGATGGTAATTTTCTTACTATTATATGTATTCATTCATTAAATGAGATATTTCCCAATTCCCATTTCTAACCATTTTTTATACTTAATCAAATAAATAGGAGATACAATTTGTGAAACTCAACCATCAATGCTTAATGTTTTACCTGGTAAGACATTTCAAAAAACCATTCCAGATAATTTAGACTTTTAATATTATTTTGATTAAGTATTATTGTACTGTTACACTTAATGTTTTATCTATGTTGATTTATTAAATGCACATGTTATTGCAGCTTTAGATGATCAATAAAATACTGGGCAACATAGATTACCATTTTCTATTGATATTAATGAAACACCAACAAAAATAGACACAATACAAGACAAAGATGGTAAATAAGTCGTGAAACGATTTTCTAACATTTTTTATGTTTAATTTTTAAATCAATTTAATAACTAAACTATGTAATTTACAGGTTTTGATGGCATTGGAATGGAGGATCGTGTTCAACATTATTATGGATAATCAATATAGTTTATTGTACTTTCAACTTACATTGTATATTTACAAAATTGGTTCATTGGCCTAACTATACTAAATTTAATTATAATTGAGGTTCATAGATATTGACCCATTATATTATTAATTACTAATTGATTCAGTTTTATTATTTTTTTATATACTAGATTGATATTACTACTTTAATAGAAATGACTTCTTTTTTTTTGTCAATATTTCAATCACTTTCATGTAGTGAGTGTGTTGCATGTCTTTGATTAGAAAAAATATAAATGAATTGGATATAACTATGAAGTAATGCCCCCTTCTAAATTGAGTAAAATTCTAACTCGGATATATTATTATAATCCAGGTCTCTAAAATTTATATTCATCCACTATTTCATGAATTTTACAAAGCACACTACCAACTATGAGGATAACTAAAATTACTACAATAAGTATGCAACATATGAGAATCATAGATGAATATTGTAAGGGTGTTAAAATAAGGAAAAGTAATAATTATTGAAGCATAAATAGAAACAAAGGACAAATTATCATGTGAATCCCAAAAAAATATAGGAGCATTCATAGTCAGCATTTAAATCAAACTTTCTTTGAAGAACTAAACTATGTCTGAGTCTAGAAGAAAGAGATGGCTTTAATTTTAATATTTCTTGATAAAGGATTTCAAAGAATATGATATCTTTGAACACTTAGCACTATAAACTACATTTATTATAATTTACAATTGTGACTAATTCCTTGGTGATTATGGATATTAGATTGTGTTATGTTTAAGTAGAATAATGAGTAATTTTAAGTTTAGTACCCTTAAAGAATTATCATAATGCCTAGTGAACTAATGCATTAGTTATCATTAATTTGTAAAATACTAAAATTATATAAATATTTTCAAATTATTTTGGATAACAAGATTGAATTTATAACACACTTATATACATTTTTAGAAAACATTAGCAACTATTTGTATTATTATCATTACATACTTTATCTAGTTGTCTAAACTAATCCAAGTTATTTTTCTTTTAAGTTTTATTTATTTTCATCTCTTTGCACATACTATTGTTGAAGGAAAAGGGATAGAAAAATGGTCCATATTTTTTCTTCATTTGTGTAATGAAGCTTTTCACTAGATCTTCAAAATTTCTCATTTTTATGATTTAATTAAAATTTTAATATAATTAAAAAAATTCTTTACCATACACATTGCAAGATTAAAATTAAAAAACAAAAGTATGCATAATAAAACTATTAGTAGAGATATAAGTAAATAAATAGTTTTATTATATCTCTACTAATAGTTTTATTATGCATGTACTCAAGTTCCTAATACTAATATTAGTGATTTTTGAATGTCATAAGGATGTCCCCATTGTTCATAAGTATGCATAATAAAACTATTAGTAGAGATAAAATAACAAAAAGATGCTTGTGAGTTGGTGTGATGGGATTGTCAAGAGACGAGAACCAATGCTAGTATAACAGTCGTGAAGCCTTCAAAACTAAAAGGGATTGGGAGCTCTTAAAGGGCAATGAGAATTCACAGCCATTGTTGTATGAGTTGTTCCTCAAACTCTGCACCCTCAAACTCTAAACCGTTTCCTCTTTTCATAGCTTTACAGTACATAAAACTTGCTACTGAAAGAAGAAATAGATTGGCCCCAAAAATAAAAAATAAAACAAAACAACCAAAAAAAATTATAAAATTGCCAGATAGTTTTTTGTAAAAGCTATAGTTGTATGGGCTCCCATTTGCACCGAGAGCGAGAGAGAGTGTAGTTATGGGGTATCCATGGCATCCATGCCTCGGTGCATTTATGGGGCTGGATTTGTAAGGCCATCTAAATAGTTTTATTATATCCC
Source organism: Sequoia sempervirens (assembly GCA_007258455.2). Taxonomy (NCBI): domain Eukaryota; kingdom Viridiplantae; phylum Streptophyta; class Pinopsida; order Cupressales; family Cupressaceae; genus Sequoia; species Sequoia sempervirens. The sequence continues at coordinate 4,938 of VDFB02202165.1, forward strand.
TACTAATAGTTTTATTATGCATACTCAAGTTCCTAATACTATCTCCATCATTTTTGTTTCATTTGTTCTTTTCCACTGCAGTTTGGTTTGATACTTACAATTTAAGCATTTGTGTCTATTGGAATATATTAAATTCCAAATTACTTGAATTTTGAGAGATTCTTTTGTGATTATTTATTGTTTGGGGAGTATAAATATTTTTAATTTCTAATATGCTACAATTTCTTGATTAGCTCATAGGATGGAAGTTGGCAAATCATGTGTGACATAAAAATCATACAACCTTCTCTTTATTGCTGCATTTGCTTGATATGCCTTTAATTCTTTGATTGTGCCATTTTGGGGAGAGTTCAATATTCTAAAGGCCTTTACTAGTATGTACCATGAATTTAACATATGATCTCTCAATACAGATTAGAAAATGTTGCTTTTTTTATGTTAGGATAGCAAAAGATACGTCTCTTTGATGAAAATTGTAGACACCCAAAATTGTCCATGTCATAACATTACCTAGTGGATACATTACCTTGTAAGACATCTTCAAATATTTTATCCTAGGTCATTACATTATCCTACTTATCCCATTTATTCCACTTAATCACCTTTCCAATTAATTAAATAAATCTCATTTATTTAATTAATTCCCCTTCACATGTCTTAAAATAATTCAAATTAAATATTTGAATTAATCCCTCACTTATTACCACATTGCAACATGTGTCACATGACCACAACTCTTCACATGCACAAATAATTTAAATAATTTTATTATTTAAATTACGAGATTCTCACCATCCTAATTTTAGCCTCATGTCATAACCCACTTAATGTGCGTCATAAGCACTAAAATCAACTTTTAATCCTAGCCATCACATCACACAATTGACTTTTAATCTTAGCCATCGAATCATATCAACTCTTGCCTATAAATCTAGCCTCACACAAGCCATTTAGCATCAATCTTCTTCTAGTATCCTTACTCTGCCAAAATTCTTTCAATCTTCTCATCTATCTATTTATCTTCTTCTATCATCTTTCATCTCAACGTTATGCTGCGAAATTGAGCAATCAACAATCAAACCTTCAAAATCTTGCATTCTCATGCAGGTAGAGAAGAGCAATGGAGATAAATCAAATCTAGCTTGGAGATCGGTTTGCTTTGCTTTCTTGTTTTTATTTCATGCTAGTTTGTGCTTCATTGTGCTTGTTAACATTTCATTATAATTTGTTTATGCTTTTGCCCTAAGATTTTTACCCTAACTACAAAAATATATTTCAAAGTAAAATTTGAAGTTTTCCCAACTTGAATATGTGACTCTGATTTTTCTTAACAGGTCTATTTTAAACGAAATGAAGTGTGTTCTTGTATACTTATGAACTATGGGGGCATCCTCATGACCTTCACAAATCACTGATATTAATTCAAGTAGAGGAGGAGTTAAGGATTCAACACAAATATACAAATGTAGACATAATATGTAGGATTAAACATGCCAACTATAGAAACAACATCATAATTTATTGACTATTTGGAGTTATTCACCTCAATCTTCAAATATATATCACACTTATTCATACACCTACTTCTATATAGCTATTAGTCACAAAGATTTAATCATTTAGCTTTGAGAAGGGTATTAAGTAATTGGTATGATCTTGTGTAAAGTTAGGCTAGATGCTATATGTGTTTCTTGTAATATTTAGGTTTTAGAAGAGTGTGAAGTAATTGGTTGAATATGTAATTGCTTGTACACATTTAAGTATTCAAAATTTACAATTAATAAGGATGATGTTATGAAAATACTAATAGTCTAACATTCCAAAGATTTAAAGCAACATATTTCTCATAGTAGACATCTTATGGAAAATAAATCAAAATATCAAACTCAAATTATGAAAAACACACATTAAAGTGATGAATTTTTAAAACAATATGCCAAATTGGGAGCATGAAAAGATAAGCAAAATAGATTAATCATGCACAACAAAATTTAACAAAAACTAAAATACAAGGTTTGACTATCTCAATCATGTGAATTACCACTATTCATGGAAAGGGTTAAACAATTAATTTAGCAAGGAAATATGAAAATAATTTGATAATGGAATGAGATCCATATAGAGAAATCCAAAGGTGGTACCACATGTGAAACTAATAACTATGGAGGAAAAGTTGAAATATCCACTAAATTCAAGTTGATGGAAGATGAAGATCAATCCATAGATTTAATTATTAAAATATAAAAAGAATAAAAATCTAGATTATATAATAAGGTTGGACAACTAGAATATAAAAATAGGAAGTTTAAGAATATAGAGTGTTAATAAAGTAACTATGTTTGTAGGAATAGGGAGAATATAAGGCTAATGAAAAAAGAGTGAAATAATAAGGGTCAACAAAAGTAATAAATTATGATATTGCTATCAGGATTCAACCGTGTAATTTTTTGAGTCAAACTCATTGACCCATGTTTCATGAAACATGGTTCAATGAGTTTGACTTAAAAAACTACACGGTTGAATACTGATAGCAATATCATAATTTGACACGCTATGGAAAATACCTCCTAGTTATCAAAAGTTATAAAGCACAACAAGAGAAAGTACCTAAAAATTTTAACTACACCAATTATGTGGACTAGAAGACATGAAATGGAAGGTGTCAAATTAAAAAGAATCCCTTGAAGAGGGAATGCAAAACTAGAGGGTAAAATTAAAGGCATGGTGTTATAAGAAATAGAGAATTCCCTAATGAGCATAAGTATTAAGGATTTAGTTAAGAATTGTGGACTACAATGAATGTAAAAAGACAAAGGAGACAAATGAATTAGAAAAATTCACAAAGACCTAGGACTATTGGAGAATGAGAATGGAAGAATGTGTATAGTGACTGATAACAATGAAGTGATAAAAAATATGACATATTGGAAAATTTGCATACATTATAATAAAGGAAAAGGAATGAAACTCCACAATACAAGGAAATGGATGACAAATGTTTGATGGGATAAGTGGGACAAATGATGCAAAGTCATCGATTTTGGAATAATTTTTTTCAAATGACTAAACTAAGGTTATAGTCCCTAAGAAGGATTCATAGCACAATTTTGAGATGGATGGATTGTGAACTAAATTAATAGGAGTAACATAGATTATTGTTAATGGGAATAATATGATGGTGATTAAAGTAAGGGTTCAAACAAGATTCAACTAATAGGGAAAGAGATAAAATTTGGTCCAAAAGGAGTCTAAGGAGGTGAAGAAGGAAAAAATTGAGAGGAATTTACAATATATGTGTTGTTTATAAAGTCCTCCCTATTGTTAGAAGAAATAAATAGGACAAGCCTTATAGATATATAGTTCATTGGGTTCAAATGGATAAAGGTTTGGCCATACACAAGTCAATGGGTGATCAAAATTAGGTGGTCCTAATTGTTTCCTTAAATTACCTCCATGTTATAGAATATCCCTAATTCTCGAACCATATTTAAGAATCAACAACTTCAAGCTTAACTCCAACCCCTTAGTTGGTTATTGCTTCAATAGACCTTTTTTATGGGAATTATGGATCCTATTTTACTACTTAAAATTTTGAGTTCCTTCTCATAACCCTCATGAGGCAAGTAGTCCTCAAGATCTTTCAACCTTGTGAAAACTTCCTCATCCAATTTACCTCTCTACCTTGCATTCCTTTGACCTTTCCTTCCCTAGATCACATGGTCTCTCCTCTAGGACATTTGATCTTTTTATTTGATACAAAACTAATGTAGCTCACCTTTGAAATAACCCTAGTTTAGATGATGAAATATTCAAAACTTTTATTTCCAACAATTGCTAATATTTTATAGGACATGCTCTACTCCAACATGATATTCTAGATTTTAACCTAAAAATTTATAAATAGAAAGAACAAATTATATTTTTCACTCACCCCTACTTTTTATATTCTACATTAACATTATTTTTAATATTTTATATTTAACTTTATGATTTAAATTAAACTAAATATTTAATATTTTTATTAAATTATATATTTTGAATTAAATTTCCATTTAATATTTCATTCTTAAATTAAAAAGTCAAATTAAATTAAATATACATAAAACATTCATTTAAATTAATATTCCAAACCGCATAAACAAAAAAAAAATTTAACCCAATAGACATCAAGCTTTGTCCGACATTCACGTACACCGTACTTATATAGACAAAAATGTTCAACCTGATGTCCTCAAAGAGTTAGCAAACTCCCTCCATAATAATTTGTATCCACGATGGAAAAATATTCAGGGAAAAAGGACGAAAGTTTCACCACCAAAGATAATTCATTCTCGCGAAGAGGTATGAATTTAAATTATCCAAACCCAAATTTAAACTTCAAATCATAATTCTAAAATATATGTAGCCTACAACGAATAGAACATATAAACAAGTGGAGCCCCATATTCCCATCGCATATCATGTTTGCTTGCAGGTCTGCAACGAATGCTGGCAAGAAATACGGCAATAATAACCCTAACTTATTTTAACGTAGAACCAACAAAATAATAAAATAAATTTTATTTTGAAAGCAAATCAAAATTGTTAAAAATCTAGAATATTTATCAACACCAATTTTGGAAACAACAGCCCCAGGCTATCTTTTAGGATTAAAGATTTCAGCTAGAGAAATTGGGATGGGGTTAGAAATTGCCCCTACAACTGAGGAATTTTTTCTACCTTTGTCTATCATCTAAAATTTTAAATTCCTATAAGAAAATAAAAATGAAAGAATTTTTATTTTTAATTATTTTTTATCAAAGCATTGCACATTCCTTAAACTACTCTAGCCGCTTAATGGCCTTTTTCTATATGTTTGTATCGGACTGGTTTAAACCTGTCGATTTTTTTTTTATTTTCTCTCAAGCGCCGTCCATGACCAGTGTGTTTTCTTATCAACCATCCCCAGAATTTGTAACTCATCCTATATTTAATATAAGTAAATAGCTGCCTTATTCATCAAAAAAAAACAGAAGCAATTTCGTAACTACCAAATCATGGAGACCCATAATTTAGAATATTCCTGTCTCGGTAACTAAAGCGAAGTTAGATGTAAACTAAAGCCGAGGGGAATCTTACGCTCAAAGAAAACACTCATGTCGAAGGCCAAGACTAATGGAAGCTTCGTCTTCAAATGTAAGATCTACCACTGCGGTGATTTTAAATTCAATTAAATTTTGGCAACTACAATGCTGTACGTTCTGACACTAGCCTTCATTACCTACATCTAATTTCACCATATCGGTACAGACCTTCCATTTTCTAACAATGGCTGAGAAGGCGAAGATAATGAGGCCTGAAACCCAGCAAGGCGTCGAAGAAATCATGAAAACTCTTCCTCAGCGGGTGCTATGGTTCTGCGGGCTAGTCAAGCAAGGCCTCTACTTATCCAGCAGAAGCGACGGCACCATTAACCGCAGCCTCATTTCAAGGTTCCTACCGCCTGTCCCCGCCAACGAGACGCCTAACCGCGGAGTATATTCCAGAGACGTCGTCATAGATCCCCTCACTGGTGTATGGATCCGTCTGTTTGTTCCAGTACTGGAAGATGACGAATCGGGAAAGCTGCCGGTGGTGGTGTATTTTCACGGCGGGGGTTTCTGCATGTTGTCCGCTGCACAAGAGGCCTATGACGTGTTTTGTCGGCGGCTGGCGAAGCGGCGGCGTGTAGTGGTAGTATCAGTGGAGTACAGGCTGGCACCGGAACACAAGTTCCCCGCCGCTTACGACGACTGCTACGCCGCTCTCCTGTGGCTCAGGAACGACTGCAGTGAAAACCGGTTTCTGGCACGCATTGCTGACGTGTCACGGTGCTTTCTGATGGGGGAGAGCGCCGGAGGCAATATCGTTCACCACGTGGGATGCCGCGTGGCAGAGGGTAAGCACGACTTGACGCCATTGAAGGTCGTGGGGCATGTGCTGATACAGCCCTTCTTTGGAGGGGAGGAAAGGACGCCGTCAGAATTGGCTTTTACGGACGTTTCGTTGATTTCTGTGGATGCCTGCGATTGGTCGTGGAAGGCATTTTTTCCTGAGGGGGCGAACAGAGATCATCCGGCGGCGAATTTGTGGGGCGCGAGGCAGCTGATATTTTGGCGGTTCCGCTGCCGCCAAGTTTGGTGGTGATCGGAGGGCTCGACACTCTGCGCGATTGGCAGCTGCGATATTTCGATTATCTGAAGAAGATGAAGAAGGAAGTTCAACTTCTGTTCTATGAAAACGGCGTTCATGGATTTCCGATGATGCCTTATGACTTGTCCTCTAATTTCATTAATGATATCTCTGATTTCATGCAGAGATCATCAGAGCAATTAAAAAAACATCTTTTTCCCAAGCTTTAGATAGGGCATTCATTCTTATTCGAAATGGATTTCATTAAGAAATGAACAATTTGGTTTCCTCTCTTCTAATTTGTTTTTACTTAACAAAGGTGAAAAATATAGATAAATAATGTTGGTGTCTTTATTACATTCATTTAGTTGCCATTTCTCAAAGTGAAAGGAAGCAAGATTATTGAAATTGGTATATCAGTACTTTAGAATTAGACTCTTGATAATGTTAGTGATTTGTTTTTTCTAAGCTTCCAAAAAGCTTGATGAATAGATATTACTTCAACATAGTTGTTGGAGGTAGTTCCCAAACTTCTAGTAAACTAGAAAATAATCATTTCTTATGAGCATGATAGACACATCCCATACTAGTATTTTTGGGTTTTTTCTCTAGATATTGTCAACATTGATTTTAACAAACCTTGAAGAGGGACTTTTCCATCAAACAATGTTATCTTCTTGAACAAGTCATGTGCGAGATAATATATGGAGAAGAGGGACCAAGAACAAGTGTCCTCTAACATGTGTGAGGATATCTTAAAATAGAAATTTAGGCTAGCATCTTCATAGGGAAAGAGTGGATGGAGACATGATTTCTAACACATGTGAGAGTTACAAGGGTGAGAGGGACTATGATGTGTCTTCACATATGTGTAAGGTCTCATAGGCAAGATAATTTTGGACAATTGTATTCTTATACCTGTGCAAGGACACCTTGCGAAGAGAAAATGTGACATGTCTCCTCTCACAAGTGTCAGAGATCACAAGGGAAATAGAGATGTGTGAATTTTCACACTCAAGTGTGAGAGTCACATCATAGGCTATGAATAGAGGGTGGGGATTTTTTTATCAAATGGATTATCATGATTTCATTGTAGTTTTAAGTTAAGTGGGATTAGGATTTTTTATAGCAATGAGAGCAGCCTTTATTAGATATTGCACTTTACATTATGCACCAAGGTATAAGAAACCACAATTATTATATTCCAAGTGCGTAGAGGACTAGACCAAAAGAAAAGGTCACATACAAGAATATGCCTTGTGACACCATGATATGGAGACCATGATTCCCTTATGATGGTATGGTTTAAGGACCATGATAAATGTAAGAAAATGATCATATAAATAAGAAGATAAGAAAGCATGCACAATAATACAAAGATGAACATGATTTTTCCCCTAATCAAGCTAAAAACAATTGGTTGATGATGGTGATGAGGATAACATTGTTAAAAATAAGAACAAAGTGAGGATTAGGAAGGATCTTTCTCATTGATAATGTTGTTAACGATAAGAACAACACAAGGATTGAAAATGATATATGCCAATGACAATAATGAGTATAAAGTTGATCAAGGTTTGTATTAAGGTAGGGAGTAGAAGTTTTGGATGCCTTTTGATGTTGAGATAGATTATGTAGCTAGATAGCATGGATTATGATTGCTTAAAGTTGGAGGGGCCATTTTGAGAAGATTTGGATTACTTGTGGGATGAGATTTAGTTTAATGGATCCTTTAGGATATGTGGATGGAGTACAAGGTTGTTTAGGATAGATGGATAGATTTGGAGGGACATTTAGGGAGATTGGAGGGTCAAAACCAATGAAAAGGGAGAACTAAGGTCATGGACAATGATGAAAGGATGAAGGATTTGCTTATTTAGGAGAAAGGGGGAGGAGTGGATGGAAGATAGTAGGAGGACTATTGGATGGAGGATATGAGATAGCTGGATGGTTGGAGGGAACTCCAAGGACTATGTTGCATAAGATTGGCATGCCCCATGCTAGATGGATTGTAATGGAGTAAAGTAAGGTTTGTATGTTAAAATAATGTTTGGGTATTTTTCCCTTGTCCTTATCAAGACTAAAAAGGAGGGTGTGTGTTGTGGATAGGATGGGATAGTGTGGGTAGATAAGATGGATGGAATACATAAAGTGATAAAAACTCGGCCCCAAGTGTAGGGAATTAGTGTATGGAGGGTTATGCATGATTCATTTTTGCTAGATTTTCATCATGGTACTTGCTCAAAAATCCATAAGAAGTGGTTTTCACCATTGCATAGATTATATCTCTTTAATTTTTACTTTTCTACTTTTATTTTTTAAAATTATTTATTGAATATGATGGATGGAGATAGATAAGGATGTGGATAGAGGATAGGTGAATTTGGAAGATATGGATATGAGAAAAAGACTCAAACATCTATTTATATATATGGTATACCTTGTTGAATAACCATTGTTATGGAACATGGAAAATGATGTGGTTCTCATAGATGTTGGTGAGTGTTTCCAAGGAAGATGGAATGAATGGGAGAAGGATGGATGGCTTGATTTATGTGAAATCTTGGATTAAATGGACAATATGGTAGATGGAGGTTGGATGGTGGATGGTAGGATGGGATGGTGGTGTTTTGAGAGAATGTTGTCAGGACCAACATTAGCATGACCATGATGGGTGTTGAAGCATTCGATTAGAAGGAGATTTAGATGGGGGAGTTCAGATGCCAGATTTTGGGTTGTAAGGACCCAAAATAGATTTAGATGGGTTGAGCGGATTTAGAAATGGAGAAAGATTTTGGAGTAGTAGATTTTGGATGTATTGATTTTTTTTCTTTGGGATCCACATGGTTATTAGTTTTTATTTTTTCTTGGTGGTAATTTGTGGCCTTTGGGTTTGATTTGGGATTAGATTTTCTTTGCTTTTGCATGTCAATTTATTGTGACATGGTGATCTTTGGGTTTCTATGGATTCCTTGCTTTGGATATTTTTTCTGTGGCATCCAAATTACTTCCAAAGGTGATGGTATTGTGTATGAGGATGGGTTATTTGGACAATGAAATGTGAAGAGTGATGGGTGGAAAATATTGGAAGAGCTTTAAGGATGTTTGCTTTTCTCATCCTAATTGGTGATTGTAGAAGATGGATTGATATTATTTGAGATGACAAATTTCTGGATGCAAGAACCAAAAATAGATGGGGAAGATGGAGGACTTTGTTAGAGTCACTCAAGGACTCAAGCCTCTAAGATCACCTACAAAACTAGAAACAACCTTCTATAAGAGAGAAAAGTGTAGTGTTCTTAGCTTCTCACTCAAGATGACCTCAAGGAGGCTATTTTTCAATGGCCAACGACAAAGCCCCTATCCTAGAATACTTTCCCTATGAACTTTATAAAGCCTTTTGGGTCACAGTGGGTGATGACTTGCATCATGTCTATATTGAATTCATGCACATTGTATACACCTAAAAATGGTCTGGAGAAATCTGATTAATTAAATACATTTATTTGATTAATTAACTCTTATTTCATCTACTATTAAATAAATAGAAATATTTATTTATATAGTTCATTATTCTAATTCTTCTATTTTCATCACATTCTGCTAATTCTTTTATTTAATTAAATAAACAATTTCATACAGTTGTTTTATTTAATTATTTAAATCTTTCTTCTTAATTAAATAATCAACTACAATAGTTTGTATTATTTAATTATCCATTTATTTCCTCTTAATTAAATAAACTAAATCATATAGTCTTATTTAATTATCATTATCTCTCTTTTATTAAATAAACAATTTCAAATATTTGTTTTATTTAATAATTGTTATTCCTCCAAAATTAAATAATAAACAATTTCACATTGTTAATTTATTTAATATTTCTAATTTCCTCCAAAAATGATCTATTAAAACCTTGGAGTTAGAGAGCGATGGAACACTTTTAGAGATTTTAAGATGCTTAATTAGATTAAATCTATCATTTGAATTCTCTAATAATGTTGCATTAAGAAGTGTTGTTATTGTTTACTCATTCATACTTTTACACCACTTACACATATTAACACATTAGGCAACATAATCAATAAAAGCAATGTCAAATTCATACCTAAGTTTGGGGATCCTAAAAAATATGCAATTTGAGGCCTATCACACTACTTAATGTTTCCTACAAAACCATTGCTAAAGGCTTGACCATTAAGCTCTGATCCATGCACCCCTTGATCAAGTTCACCCTAAATAAACAAGATTCATTATATTCGAGTTCATCCTATATAACATCATTGTTGTGTGAGAAGGTAAGAATGGGATTGTCACTGCCAACAACCCACCCTTTCCATCAAAATTGATTTCTCCAAAGCTTACGATTATATTGAATATCCTTTCATTTTGGCCATGTTATAGAGTCTTGGATTTGATCCACACTTCATCCAAACTATCAAAATGTAGCTTGTTGATGCTTTTGCTTGCATCACCATTTTTAGCTAGCAATCCAACACTTTTGGGCTTCACGAATCCATCCATCAAGTATGTCCTCTTTACCTGGCTCCTTATGTTTTGGTGTTTGAAGGGTAAAGGTACTTACTAGCTCAGATAGTTTCTCAATCTTGTGTCAAAGGGATTTCTCTTCCCCGCTCTCCTTAATAGCTAATCAGTGGGCACTTTGTCGATGACTCTTTCCTTACTCTCCTCAAGGAGGAGTATGATGTCAATTAGGCTCCACACTACTTGCCTACCTTCTATCAAACTGCAAGGTCCAACATTTAGTAGCAAAAGACCCAATGCTATCGCCAATCCTTCCTTCTCAAAACAACTTGGCTTAATTATTTTGGGTGGAAATGGATTGATCATGGGGAAGTCTTTCGATTCTTGGGGATTCCCTTTGCGTTTTAGGAATTAGCTATTAATATTTGGTAAGAGTCATCACTCAAATTGGAAAAAGGTTGCAATATTTGATTACCAAGCCTTTTTTGTTGGTTGACAAATTTTAGAATTACATAAAAACTCTTGTGGCCATGCATGTCTACGATTAATCATGTTGGGTCCCTTCTGAGGCCTCCTACTTAAAGATTGGGAAACTCCTTTTTGATTTCCTCTAGGCTTCTAGTGATGGGAATCGTGGCTTTAATTATGTTGCTTGGGATTTTTGTTGACTTTGGTATCATTTCCATTCATTGGGAGGAAATTACCTTGTGTGTCAAATGGATCATTCATGCGCTTGAGGGAAATGGAGCCTGGAAAGACCTACACTTGGGAACCTTCCTCACTATGCACAATCAAGTTAATATTCAAGGCACCTTTCTCATCAAAAGAAACTAGAAAGCCTAGGAAACCATTAAACTATGGCTTAGATGGGTAGGTAATGACTTTCATAATGGGTTATCCATCAGCGAACAATCCATCTAGTTTGATGTCCTCGAGTCTCAAGGGTGACCCTTGGGTAAGCTACCTTGGATCCATGCTCATCACCTTTTCAAGTGTGGAGTGTGGACTATTCTAGACCTTATTCATAGGGCCAACAAGAGAATTTTTTGTGGCTTGAAATCAACTTAAGTTCAAGCTCACAAATTAGGACCAAGAAGCTTTTCAAATTGTTAGTACTTTTATCCCCCCTTAGATGCTTCATAAGGTTGGGGTTTTATCCCTCAAACCTTGGTGGAAGGATTGGAAGTGTTACCCAAATACTCGTCTTCAAAACTATAGACCTTCTAAAGGTTATTCATGGCTCTCTCTACATCTCCCATTGGTTGAATAGCTCAACCATCATTGACAGGTGCAGTCTTCTCTTGGAATTTACCATTGTCGATTTCAATGCATTTGGTCTATTGTGCTTGAGCCTAAGTTGGTTTACTTTGTATGGTGAATTCTTTATTAAGGCCTTTGATGGGAAAGCGATAAATTCATATGGGCATCCCTTGTCCTTGTTGTCCTTTTCGTGGACATCTTGAGAATCTCAAGCATCTTTTCTAGTTTAGCCCCTAGGCATAGGAAGCTTGAAATCAGATTCATGATCTCTTCAAACCATTTCATCCTTCTCCATTCTCCTAGCATATGGTTTTTTCTAGGGGACTGGCCTTGTCTTCCAATTAAATACAGTCAACTTTAGCATATTTTTAGGGAGGAGATTTTTTTTTTTGCATTTGTAAGGATATGAATTTTGTTTTGTTTTCCAATTGCAGTGCAATTATTCATTTCTATCTTTACATCAAGGCTATGATTTTCTCTAATGTTTTCATGTAGATTCAAGTGCAAGGTTGCAAAGTAGCACTCGATGTTGCTCACCTCTAGAAGTTGTTGGGCCACTAGGGGAACACCTCTTATACTGTTGCCAGGGTGCCTCTAGACTCTTCCTTCCCTCCAAGGGGTCACAAGCATGGCCACACAATATATTGGGAGAGGTCGTGGCCCTCAATCCTGAGGCAATTTGCATGGCTCTACTACTCATGGCTAGTCCTAGACTCCTAGGCCACCTTCTCGATAATCTTCTCCCTCTCTCAAAGGTGTGAGGAGGTTAGTTGGTCTATCTTTAACAAGTTTCCTCACCTACAACTTGTTGTCTCTCTAATTGACTAGTAACAACCAACTAAAGATATCCTTTAGGAAGAAAGCGTTGTCACTGGCTAGAAACCTCTTGATGACCCACCCCCACTAATGTTTGGGGCTTTAATTCTAATTTATGCCGAAGGCTTATCCTATTTCAACAAGACACAACTAAAAAGTGTCAATCAATGGTTCGTATCAATCTACTTACCATCAAACGAATCTTAGTGGTTCATCATTTTAAAAGTTTAAAAGTTTAAAATCGTCTAGAAGCTTTTTTTTAATATTGATTTTATTTATCATTAATAATTTTTTAAATTAACTTCTTTTTTTTTTTTAATATTTTATTTATATGATTAATAATTTTTTAAATTGATTTTATTTATATCATTACTAATTTTTTAAATTATTATATGAAATGTGGATTATATTTTAATTATAAATAATTAGTTATACCTATTATTATATATTTTATTTTAAAATAAAACTATTAATTAAATAAAACGATTAAATAGTTTTATATATTACAAAAATAGATCAAAATTTATTTGAATTGACTTTCCACACTTCTTGACGTACCCATTGCACACTAAGATGCAATTGCTAGTGATAAATATATCCATCTATTGGTATAGTGTTATCTCTTGATTATTTTATTTTCATCTTTATTCTAAAGTGTCAAACTTGTGGGTGCTCCTTTTATCATCCTATCATTTTTTTTAACGGTGTACTATTTTTATTTTAATATAAAATAAATAAGAAATGTTCATTTAATTCTTTAAAAATAATTAGTTACTCTTTCAATTTCTAGGTAAAAAACTCTGTAACTACACGAGACTGCATTCATTTTTACAAAGTTATTTAAAGGAGTTAGATAGTTACTTGAAAAGCACTCTCCTGGACATTTGCTCGTCGGTCCCCCGTGACACTACTCAAAGCCCGACCATACGGACGAACTAGTTGGCAATGGCAGAAACAGGGCGGATCTGATTTGACTTCCAACGACTTTGTGTTTTCCACATACACACATTTTCATTTGATATTTTGTTTGTTCCTTTCTTTCTATTAGGAAAAATAAATGTTCATTGTGGTATCGGAGTGTTAATTATAGTGTATGGTGAATTCACTATGGCATATGAGCAATTATTATGGTGGATGGCATTTTTGTTGATTGTTCAAATTGATAAATTCACCATTTAAAATTTTCTAGTAAATTTTGAAATCTACAACTTAGACAAATAGTCATCAAAATATTTCAATCTATTTTTACTACCCTCCAGTCAACTCTACAAACTATCATACATCAAGTAACACCACTTTATGATGAAACAAATCTCCTCATTACATATGACCTACTTAACTAAACTAAACTCTACATGACTCCACTAATCCAACTTGTCACAATCTTGTTTTTGATTAATTTTAAGTTTGGAAAACATGCAAGAAATTCGACAAGTTTAGCCCAATCCATTATGTTCAACATAATGCAACTAAATAGGATAAGAAGAAAAACTTAAAGGATGTGGATTTTATCAATTCGGAAAACATGCAAGAAAATTGACAAGTTTAGCTCAATTCATTAAATTCAACATAATGCAACTAAATAGGATAAGAAGAAAAACTTAAAGGATGTGGTGGATTTTATCATTTTTTCTTTTCTTTTACTAAGTAAACACTTAAATCAAAAGAAGTTTTGCACTTAAATTAAATCATGTTTATCTTGTTTCCTCAATCATCATGCAAGACATTAATCATAATTACTAACATGGTTGTTTGGGTTACTAAAATTAAGGAAAATAATGTGATCAATAATAGGCATGAAGAAAATCATTGCCCCATTATAATGTGATTGGTACTCAGGAAAAAGATTTTGAATGAACTTATTAGCATTTTTGCATTATACATATTTGTTACTCTGTACAAATTTTAAAAAGTTACAATCTTGCCAAAGGTTATTCTTGGTTGTCTCCTCACTTGTATATGGTTGACCAACTCAACATCTGCTAGCAACTGCATTCTTCTTTTGGGGTGTGGCATAAGGGTGTGTGGGCTATAGTTCTTGAGCCTAAACTACCTCATTTTTCTTGGTGTTTTTTTGTATAAGGTCTTCTAACAGGGGCTCATCTTTCCCTCATGGGCATTCCCATTCCTAATTGTCCCTTTTATGGTAAAATTGAATCTCTTAAGCATCTCTTTTGGTTTTGTCCTCGAGTTCAAGCAACTTGGAACCAAATCATGATTTCTTCCAACCTACCCCTTTCTCCTAGCACATGGTTCTTCTCAGGGACTGGCCTAGCCTTCCTCGCAAATATACATAGATTTGGTACATTTTAGGTTGGAAATTTTCTTCAGTATTTGGAAAGATAGAAATGTTACTCTCTTTAATTGTAACAATGCTGATAAATTATTTTCTTTATAATCTAAAGCCATCATTTTTTCTAATTTTTTTAAGTTGATTCAAATGCAAGCTAGTAAAGTTGCACTTGAAGTTATGCATCTCCATGAATTATTCAACCATTAGGGTAATGCCCCTTGCATTGTTGCTCAAGTTCCTTCGGACTCCACATCTCCTCATGGGCATCAGTGTGGATGTAGTCACTCTTCCTCATGTGGTAGTCATGGAGATTGTGGGTCTCGTTCTCTTGGTCTTACACCTCATAATCCTAGAGAATCTACTACCCATGGAGAATGGTCTTAGCCTTTGTGTTTTTCATCTCCTCAACAAGACACCAATTGGCCACACACAAACAAATTTACTGATGTGACACTTGTCATCTCTCTGGCTTGCACTTAGCCACCTCTTGAAGAGAATGTAGAAGATGTGATTCCCACTGAGTGGGATCCTATTAATGATTCTACTCTTGGTGATGTTTAGGGAAACCCGATGATCAAGATCCTCCTTCTCCTAAAATTTTCCTTGGCTACTTAATTATATTTTGATCGTTTTGTTTTAGGGCTAGGCCCTTTTGTTGGACTCATGGGTGTGTCTTTCTAGCACCCTCCCTTTCAATCCTTAAATCTCAACAATCTATTATCATGGAATGTGGAAACTAAGATTTATTTATTGTACCATTTTCTTTACATTAATACAAATTTAAATAAGATATATTCATAAAAAAATTACAATGCTTTTTTAATTGTAAATAAAGTTGATCATATAATGATTATTAATCAAATAAAAGAAAGTACATTTATTAATTTCAATGATTATACTTGTTTTAAAATATTAAGTTACATTTTTTATGATCCATCTAAAGATGACAAATCTTAATTAAAAAGAACCTACATAAATGTAGATCTTAATGAAAATGATAATTGAATATAAGATGTTAAATCAACATTTTATGAATTGTTAGAGGATATAATACTTTATATTTTATAATATTTTCATGTGTATCCATTTTTCTTGTGTTAATATGATTAATGGATATATCTTTAAAAAAATTAATCCTAGTAAAATTTATGTACTTTTCCCTTATTTGTTTTGCTAAATATTTATTAGTTTTTTTTTTCTCTTTTACGATTTGTTAGTTTTTGGTGGGATTATATTTATATATATACACATATAATAGTTAAATAAGTTGTATGCATATTTAAAAAATATAAGAGTTGTAAGAGATTTTTGTGAACACACTCATGCCATTACAATCTACACCTTGTTGTCATTATAGATTACACATATTGATGTGATGATAATATATGCTCTTTATAACTCTAGAGGAGAAAAGTGCCAAATCGATCATTTTCCCCACTCATTTTACACTCACTTTGGACCTTGTTGCAATTTTTTTTTATTGCTCAACTTGAACTAGGTATTTACTACATAAGTTTAAAAAATGTTAAAAATAATCAATCCTCAACCTACCGTAGTCCCAAATGATTTGAGCCAATTCTTAATAAAACCATTCCAATATCTTAGACTAGACACATGTGATTTCATCCCTTGAACAAAATAACACCTCTAGTCTTGCCCTCTAAGTGTAAAAATTTCTTTGTTCCTTCATGGTCTAATCCTTTAAAAAAAATTGTCTATGTCCCTATTAGCACAACCATTACTATTACATTGTTAGGTTATGGTTATGCCTATTACTTATGTTTGTCACATGTAGTTATTTTGTTACCAACCAAGTATCTCCTTGTATAAAGTCTCTAATGTTCATTGTATTAATGAGATGAAGCATTTTACTCTCATATTGGTATTAGAGCATCATGATGCCAGGCTTGTAGGTCCAAGCAATGGAGAGGCGTGAGAAGAAATCAGAGCTACTATGCAAAAGTGATTCAATGGCTACCTTTGTTTGAATGGAGGAGCCTCTACTAAGCACACTCTCCAAGTTGCCTTCCAATTGGACCCATCTGGAGGTTGATAAGAATTTTTCCTCATTTTTATCGTCCACAGAGCATATGTCAAAGCTTCTTGAGTATAAATGATTGTGAGAGGGTATATTGTGGAAACAAATCCGATTTGCATTTTCATAAAAGGGACTTACTTAAATCCCTATATTTTCCTCCCTAATTTATGCCAAAGGCGTATACAATTTGAACAAGATCAACCTGAAAAGTTAATCAGTGGCTTACACTTATCCATAGACCTTGGGAGACTATTGAACTGATCTTGGCTATCTTGTCGGTATTTTATACTATTTTTAATATTTAACATGATCATGTGTGGTTTTATTGTGTGCCCAATATGCAACTTGCATTTTAGGCGGTTGTTACGAAAGGGTACATGCTCAAACTGACGTGGTTTTAACTGGCACAACTTTAATTATTCTACAAATGGGTGTGCGATCATTCTACAATTTGTTTACAATATTTATTGCTAAATCCAATCAAATTTACAGTAAATCTTCGAGAATGACTTCGTAGCCAAGAAATTGATCGATAACATCTCCCTCTGCTATTTTTTCCCCCCTTTTCCCTTTCTTTATGTGAGTTTTTGTAATCTTTTTTTCTCTTTAAAGTGTTAAGACCAACTAAGGGCTATGCCACTATGAATGGTTGAGGAACCTATTATCAATAATGCATGGGTTATCATAGATAGAAAGCTTTGGTCACTCTAAGGTTTTTGTGCTTGGTTTCTAATGAATTTCAGTTAACGATTGACTTGCTCTATCAACGTGCTAGGAACAAGGATGTTGGGAGGTGTTAAGGCATCACATATTGCAAGATTGCTTGGGTTTTTTGAGAAGCTTTTTTACATGAGAAGTAGTTTCCCAATAACATTATCTTTGACTGATCATGATATTCTAAAACTTCTCGCTAATTTGAAATGTGTGTGATTCCAATAGCCTTTTTAAAATTGTCCAGCTTAAAATTTAGTATAGGAAGAAGTTTATAGATCTTTGGAAATTGATGGCATTAATGCTTTGATGAACCCTCTTTGGTTTTTTCAAGGTGTTTAGCGTGCATGATTTTGGTTTGGTGTGAAATAAACCATAGAGCAACTAATTAACCAGCTTATCTTGTAGTCAGTTGGCACATGTTTGAATTCACTTATTATAAGATATATTTTTTGGGAATGAAGCACATGTTTAGCATGAGGCAATTTATGTGACATGTCTTTCATGAATGTTGGTTTTTCTATTCTGAATTGAGACCAAATGGCAACTTTGAGCTCCTACCACCCCTCCAACTATAAAGAGAGGGCATTGGGATGGGACTGTGAACAACTTGGGTGGAGCCAAAGCAACATGAGATGGATCAACGAGAGCACTCACATGATTTGATGAGCCAAGAGTGATACAATCTAGGGTAGGTTGTGATGAGGTAGACGCCTATTGGGGAAAAGGTTCTAAGTGAGCAAGATGGCCACATGGACACAAGAACCCATCTTTCATTAACTTGTGGTCTCCTTGACATTGTTTGCAGCAAGTGATGGTCAATTATTGGTAATCATCTTGTAGGATTTATTGATGTTGTCATTATGAAGACTAGAAAAATAGAAAATGCATAATAGAAAATTAAATTATGCTCTTTCATAAATAATATGAAAACATGAGTATGTATAGAATAGAAATAAAGATGCACCTAGATTCATCAAAATTTAGAATGGGTTGATAGTAAATGGTAGATCTAATTGTTTTATGTGAGCCTATCAATCTATGTAATTGCTTGATTGGTCATAAAAATCAAAATGGCTTAATATTTCCTTGTTAATCTTAATGTACTTTTTCTTTTGAATTTCTGATTGCAATATATCTAATCAGGTGTGAGACAGATATGTTGTCTCTCCCAAGGTACATCATCCCTTTGTTCCACATATGCCTCATTCTTTTATCATGTAAAAATTTGTTTGCTTCAACAATTTCCTCTATTATATCAACCTTTATTAATACTAGAAATCCAACATACTATATATGTTTTATCTTTTTTTTCAACTTTTATTTTTTCTTGGTGTTAGCCTATTGATTCTTTATCTTGTGCCTCTTCTTTTCCTTTAATGGTGCGGTGAAGATATTCAAATCCCTTAAAAGAAATCATCATCCTCTTTTCTTCTGCTAACTAAGCACTCAATTATTTATTGCCCTTACTTTTGAATTATGTCTCTTTTACTTTTCTTCTTTTTAATTTTATTTTTCAATTTTCACTATGGGTGGGTGCATGAAGATGGGTAGCCAATTTGTGGCCAACTTTTTAAAAAGTTTTGAAAACTCATAACGCGAGCATGTTATAATGTGCTCGTTTTATGGCTTGGTGTGTCAAGCCCGAG
>VDFB02202166.1:0-19485 GCA_007258455.2 Sequoia sempervirens
GTTATTTATTTTGTCAGTTTGATGTGATATGTATTGGTGTGGAGAATGGATTTGCATCACTTGCTTGCGAGTGCCTTGTGATTTCCACGATCTTCTCCTCATGGTGTGTTTGAATCATGGATTATATATATATGTATGTTATTTATTTGATTGTAGGATTGCAGGTACATGACACCGACTCCACCTGGTTTCACAGGTCTGAGCATGTCTAGACTCAATGGTAATGTTGATTGGGAGGTAGTAACGAGGTTTTTCCTAGTCTAGTCTCAAACCCAATCACAATATGTTGTCGGTTTAAGTTTGGTGTGTTTTATTGTCATGTTTAAGTTTTTTTTTGTTATTTGTTATGAAAGGTTGATTTTGTGAAATTAGTGTTAGATTAATGTTCTTTTAATTTAATGCTTATTTAAATTAATTTTAAATAAAGAAAATAAAAGCTTCATATTTTATTTAATTAATTAAATTAGTTTATTGGTAAAATAATTTAGTCATTGAGATTAAAATTATTTTACTAAATTAATTAATTAATTAATTAAAGTTACTTTTATTTGAATGAATAGATTAAATATTCTTTAAATATTTTTGTGGGAATGGAATTTTAAATATGTGTTTGAAATGAAATTAGTTTTTTGAAATTTTTAATTCTTTAAAATAAATTGAATTCTTGATAATTGAGGAAAGAAAGTATTTGTGAGTTTGTTAGAAGATATTTTTCTTCTTTGCCATGTGTGTTAGTTAAATTTATTGCAAATTTCTTGTTGAGGACTCTCTTAGAGAAGATATTATGAGATTTGGGGAAAACAAGAAAAACACTTCACGGGAAAAGAAAAAGAATAGAGAATTGTTGGAAAAGATTGTGATTTTGTTGGGTTTTTTATTTAAATTCTAGAAGAGGTTCTCGGATAGATTTTTGTTCAGTTTTTGCATTCTTCTATAAAGTGGTGATCTGAAAAGGCTTTGGAAGTTGCACGCAGTAGGCAAAGCTTCTCTTTAACAGTTAAATTCTTCAAGCTACAGGAATACAGGTTCCTTCCTAATTATTTAGTTTATTTTCTTTTGAAAAGATTGCCTGTAAAAGAATTTGTTTTGAAGAAGATTTGTTAAAATTTGTTAAATAAAATATTGCCTAAGGAAATTATTGTGATTGAAGCTTCTGTACTTTCCGATGAATTTTGTTTAAAATATATTATGTAGAAAATTTGTTATCTCTTTGTGTTATTTATCAAAACAAGATTTTATAGTGAAATTAGAGGGCAACACAGAAGATTTGTTAAACAATAGAAAATTCTCAATGGAATTAGAATAAATCTTTGTATAATTTTAAACGGGGTTCTCTGTCAAATTTTGTGTTAAATTTGGGGAAAAGAAACCTTTGGGAAGAACTTTGCCAAATTTTTCCTGTGGAAAATATTTAGATAACTTGAAATAGAAAAACTCTCTTTTATTCAAAATTTAAAATCTTTGTTAAATTGTGTAGATTGTTAAGTCTCTCAATTTTCTGTAGAAACATTTGTAATATGTAATTGTACATTTTTATTTGACCTACCTCATTTGGAAAATGAGTATTGTAAATGTTATTTCAAATGCAATGTAAGAATCTTATTTGTACTTTATATCTTTAAATGATGTATTTTAAATGTTATTCAATGTATCTTTTAAAGTTTATGTGAATTAAATACATGTCATGTTAAATACTATTGTCATCTATGGGATTTTCAAGTAGTGTGTCATCGCGTTACTTAGGGAATGTTTGCAATTAGTTAAGTAAATGTTTATACTTTAAAAAAAATAAAATTATTACACTATCATAGTTAATGCAACATTCTTTAGGTTACAAGATGGGGCATTACATATGGGGTAAATGGATGAAGTGAAAGTTTCTCATGGAGAAGGGAATATATTTCTATTACAAGTAAATGATGGAGTAGGAATGCAAGGGAAGATGGGATTTCTCAAGCGGTGGAGGCATTTATAGATCAACGAACTTGAATATGCCAAGTGTATTCTTCTGATCTCCACTTAGGGTTTCTTTCTCCTTAAGTGTTATTTTTTTTTCCTTATTTTGGAGGGAGGTTGTTCTATAATTAGTCACATATATTACTGTAATGTGAATATAGAACATTCCAGAGGTTTTGTTTTAGGTTGGAGTCTATGATATCTATGTACTGTTGATTGCAATACTAGCAAGATAATATTTAATAGTGCAATTTCAAGATCATTTTACTCTCCTATGTATTGGTTTTGCAGGTTATGAATAATATAATCAAGGTTATCTTATTTGTCTCTATCAATTCCAGATAGATGTGTGGCTCTATTCTTGTCTATTAATTCAAAGAATTAATGTAGGTGCTTGAATATGGCTGTAAATTTGTATTAAACTGAGTGCTAGGATTCTGATAAAGTAGTGGTCAGGATATTATGTTGAAATATTGTAATGCAACATTTCAGAGCTTCATATAATGTTAGGTTTGAAGATTGTTATCAGATTATGTGGGTGTTTAGGTTGACTCTATTCCAATGAATGAAGCACTAATCTAAGTGGGTTATTCATGTTACATTCTGTTGGTTGATTCAATAGTTGATTACAAATTTAAATCAAATTACTTATCAATCTTACTTTGTTTGTGTGAGGAGTTTAATGAATTATATCTATCATGTATAAACTAGGCATTACTGTAGAGGTCAGCCAAGCCTTTAGAGCATTGTGTCTATTAAGCATCCAAAGGAGAATTAACTATTTATAGTATTCTAGGTACTTTGGCACACAAAAGTATCTGCAAGTATACTATTTGGGAGAACCACCCTGGTTTAATAGAGCCATAAGTGTAGAAGATTTCAATCTTTGACTGCATCTTGTTTGTTGGCGAAATCCATCTCTGAGTCTGAACATGACAAAGTGGTTATTCTTTAGGACTCATTGCATCTGTTGATTCGGGAACCAACATAATCTATTGAGAATGCATCGAAGAGTCCAGTGGTATCCAAAACTGCATTTTTGTACTATTTTAATCTTTTGTTTTTTGATGAGTGTTTGGCCGTAACCTAAGATACAATCAATTCAAAGTCTCCATAGACTAACATTAAATTTATTCCATATATTATAGAAATGTTCAAGCCTAACAATAAGGCTTCATTTTGAGCTATGTTATTGGTGCACTCAAATATTAGCAAGAATGAATACTTAAATATTTTTCCTAAGGGTGAGATGAATACAATCTATGCACCATTTCCACCTTTGTTGCATGCCCCATCAAAATACATCTGCCATACACCCTTATCATCAAGTTCAGCTTCTCTGTTAATTAGTTTTGTATTTTGCAATTTTCATAGAGATTTTTTAATCTAAAAATTTCCAAGATCCACATCATAGAAAAAATTCACTTGGCTAGGATCAAAATGCTCTATAACCTGCTCTGATCTAGGATCCCTATACAGTTTTACTTATTTCCCATTTACTGATATAGTAGCATATGATAAGTCTAGTTGGACATTTCCACCTACTCCAATAGTCCATTATCTGGATAATAACATTCCATAATAAGGAGTATCTACCACAGTGGTGTTTGTTCTATATGTTGCCTCGGGGTATGTTGACAACTTCAATTATACATGCCATATAACTCTGACCACTAGGACAAACCTATTGTCCATGGAATAGCATTTTTCGTAAGTAGTGTTCACCCATAAGCTTAGTTCCTTCATGATAGCCATAGGCATGATATTGATCGTTTCTCCTGAATCGATCATACAATTTTTTACTAGGTTCTTATTTATCAATAGTGTGGTGTAGAGTGGATCTATTTGAGAGGGTTTTTTTGTAAGCGTATCACCCAGGTACACTTCTGGTATCTTTGTGGTTCCTTTTTCAACATTGTTTACTTTATTGCTTTTATCTTTATTTTGATTCTACTATTTGTGGGGTATGTTGGAAATTAGTTTAAGGGCAGTATCTTTGTATTCCTCTATTCTCATCATTTCCATTAATGGAACTGTCATCTTGATTTGAGTCAATTTCTATACAATATCAAATGAGGGGGCAGTTGCCACTTGCTCTATTTTCTCTATTTTTATGGCTTTCTTATCCTCACTTTGTACTTTAACATCTTCCTTTATTTTTTCTAGTTTGATCTCTGTGGTTTCTTTTGGTATATTTTTCTGAAAATTTTCTTTCTCCCTATTTTTATTCTAGTTACTTGAGGCTTTTTCTTTGTGATTTTTTTCTTTTATAAACAAACCTCTAAGTGTTCCTTGCTTTGTATCCATGGGTTTGTTCCTCAATTTGTATCCACCACTTTTGGCCCTTGCCATAGTAGCCAATGTGAGGGCCCTTTTTTCTTCTTCAGTGGGTGTCCTTAACTTGAACTATGGTGTGGTGTTAGACACATAGGAAGTCTCTTCATCATCATCATGTTGATCAAAGAAAACTTCTTGTTGGCCTATGTTGACATTGTATCTCTGGTTATTAACATCATACTATAACCCTTCTTCAGAAGATGAGTATTCATCATCAATTTGATGAGGTCCCTACCCTAGCATGTTTATGGTATGATCATCTATGTCTTGCTTATGAGACCATTCATTCTCTTGTATGGATTGGGCTACTATGCAATATTATGGTGCATGTGGTAGGTTGCAGGCCAAACACCATGGACCATTCTCCACCACATGTGTTCCATTTTTCTTGAAAGGGTTAGGGATCACTAGTAGAATTTGGAAAATAAATGACTATGTGACTAAAAAATTTAGTCACATGACTAACACTAGTAGAATTTAGAAAATATATGACTACATGACTAAAACTTCTAGTCACAACAACTAAAGATGACTAAATAAATGACTAATTCGATCATCATAAGTGACTAATTTGATTGTGGGGTAAAAATTACAACAAAATAATTAGTCACATAAATAAAAATTAGACAATATGATATTAAAATGGATAATTAAAAAATATATTTTGAATTGAGGGAGTGGATTGTATTATAATATAATATAATAATAATATATTGCATTACAATACAATATAATATAATATATTATAATATAATATGATATTATATAATATAATATATATAATATATTATAATATATATAATATATTATAATATATATATAATATAATATATATAATATATTATAATATATATATTATATAATATAATATATAATATCATATTATTATTATATATATTATATAATATTAGATTATTAATATTATAATATTATATAATATAATATAATATTTATATTATAATATTATATTATTAATATCATAATATTATATTATTATATCAATACCAACGATGAAGAGTTTGGAGGAGCTAAAACCAATAACAGTGGGGGCACTCTCCTTCTCTGAACAGTCTCGGTCGAATGCAAGTCGACTCTACTGGTTGTTGGTAATGGACGACGAAGGGACCAAATTTTGAATGCCTTGGCTTGGGTGAAAAGTCTAGTAATTTCATTATTTATTGGGTGCTTTGGTAATTTCATTTTAATAAAACATGCTCTAAAACCTTCATCAAAACCTTATTTTCAAGTTGCAGCTCACTAAATTCGATGTCATAATATAAAGGATGTCATAATGTTAAAGTATTTCATAATGTTAAAGGATGTCATAATGTTAAAACCCTAATGTGCTCATTATTAGGATCTTTGGTCATATTTTTATTTTAATAAGCATACTCTTAAACCCTTGTTGAAATTTTATTTTCAAGTTACAGCTCACCACACTAGGGAAGTGAAAACCCCTAAATAGGGAGAGCAAGGAAGGGGTCTCATCTACTTATCACCAAGTTTCGTAAGGTAATTTAATTTTAATTGATTCACCTATTTTTCTAAAATAAAGCAATGATATCATCCAAATGTAAATTTGGCAAAGCTTTGGCCATCGTGATTGGCACATAATCTGCAGATTCGTCCATTCATTAGTACCCTCCTTAATTCACTTTCCCCTTGCTTGTGAAGCTAGGTAGCTGGGTCATTTCCCATCCATCCATCCATAAGTTCTTGCTTTGATACAACTTTGATATCACTTCGATAAGTATGTAGAGGAATAGAATGTGTTATTACTAGTTTGATACCACCCAATCTCATACTTTACTTAATTTAGGGGTTTTAACATCAAAAAAGCCTAATTTTAGAATAATCCAAGGGGAAACACTTCAGTTAATTTTAGGTTAGGGTCTAGAACAGGGTCATCTAGTCTAAACATGAGGACGTCACATTTTGCACACTTGTAAGTTTGGAGAACTAAAGTTATATTTAGTGTTTTGTTCTAAATTAAGCATGTGTGTGGTTGTATTTTTTGTTGGTTTTGTGCACATTAATTTTTGTTTACACTTCTCTTTAATTTGTTTTTGATTGGGTAAACTATGCAGATTTGAGTTATCTCTTTGTAAACTTCCCCTAGAACTTGCACTTCACTGTTAATTTGATTGAATAGTTTTGCAAGGTTTTATTTTATGGCATTTTGAGTTAAACTTATTTGTTTTCTTTTTTGTTGCAGAGAAACCTAAACTGAAGGCTTCTTTGGAAATCAAAAAAGAGGGTTCAAAAGACGGATTGTAGCAACATATTGTAGCACAATCATCTCAAATGTTCATAGTTTACCCTTGTGTTCACTGGGATGTTTTTCTCAAGGCCTAGAAAGACTTCTGGTGTATGAATATATGGAAAACAAAAGCCTTTATTTTTCAAGATTTTCAAAGTATAACTGTTGTAAATTTTCTTGAGTTTCATTTGGTTTTTGAGTTTCAAATCCAAATAAAACTTTCAAGAAAAGAAATTCATTGTAAAATAACCGATGAGACAATGACTTGTTAGTGAGGCTATAACCATTGAGGTTTTGATTTTCCAATGAGGCTTAATGAAGTAAAATTTTAGACTCATAAATATTGTGTTGTGGCTCTTTTGATTTGTGATCTATTTGTGATCAATCATATTTGTTCAAGCATTTTAGTCTTCATTTCATAATGATTTTCTCAACATTTGAATATCTATGATACTTGAAGTTTATTTGCATAAATTTGTGAGGATTAATTAAGTTAGATTTGATTTGTAATTTGAATCATTCATTCACCCAAATAAATGACTAAACTATGACTAAATAAATGGCTACCATGATTAAAATAAATGACTAAAATGACTAAATAAATTACTACCATTACTAAAACAAATGACTACCATGACTAAAATAAATGACTACCATGACTAAATAAATTACTACAATGACTAATTAAATGACTACTATGATTAAATAAATGAATACCATGAATAAATAGACAACTATCATGACTAAATAAATGACTACCATGACTAAATAATTGACTAGTTAATAGTAATCAATGACTAAATATACTACCAAAATGATCAATCAAAACAACCAATAAATAAATAAAAATGGTTTAGTCATAAATTTGGTCATGTTATAAATGACTGGAAATAAACTACTAGTGGTCACGTGACCAAACTACTGATCACATGACCAATTTTCAGCATTTTTTTGAGTCATTTATTTTTATTTTTGTACTAGTTGGTGTCCTTATTAAAATTGTGTCTTCAATTATATTCCATTGGTCTACCATCCTTCTAATTGGTGTGATAAGGCATGTCGTGTAGTCTTGGTCTTTCACTTGTATATTGGCTTTCCTACCTATTTTGATAGTTGTTGGGATTTTGTGGAATTCTGATGTTATCTCTCTTGTTGAAATAAAAAATAGATTCATTTTGATCTTTATAGTCAATACTCATTAATTCATGTATGGAAAAATCTGGGGTGCATTGATTTCCATATTGTTCTCTGAATTGATTTGTGAAATCTGTCGAGGAAGTAATTGAAGCATCAGGAAAATTGTTAAAGTAGTCCCTAACCTCTTCAACCAAAAAAATTATGAATAGCCTCATGAGAAAATATTCATATTCTATACCAAATTCATCCACAAATGCATTCACTAACTCATTTGACTGCAAAATCCGACAAAAATTTCTAATGAAAGATGTATAATTTGATGTATTGTCAAGTACTTGTGATATTTGATGTGTAATTTTCAATTTTTTTTAATTCTATCCCTAATGTTTGTCAAAATTTTGATGAACATGTGAAGTCAAAATTGTGGCCAACATAAATAAAAGTGAGCTCAACTATTTATTTGTTCTCCACAAACTATCTTAAGTATAGCAAATTTGCAAGTAGAGCAAATTCAAGAAGATATCGCCAAGTTGAGGGCAGTCATTGTCTTTTTCTAGAATTCATTGTTAGTCTAGATTGTACTGGGTTTGAAGTCATTTTAAGGCATATAAATTTCATTTTTTAGACTTGTTTTGGAGTTTCCGTTTCGGTTCATTGTTTTGGTCTGGTTGAAATCATAGTAAAATTAGAATTTAATAAGTTCTGGAATTAGCATTTTAAAGTGTTTTTTAGGGTCATTAACTTCAAGCTATCTTCTCTTTTGCAGGGGTGGTTGCATGCCAAATTTTTTTGATGTAAAATATCAGAATTATTAGATTTTGTTACATGTCTATGATTAAAAATTATTAGAGTGTGAGTTTGAAATTTTTTGAAGATCTAAATATTCAAGCTTGGTAAAGAAGAATTGTTTCAAATAATATTAGTCTAGAACAAAATGAAGAGACAGTTGCCAGAATGTGGGCTAGATTGAAAAGAAAGGGTGATGGGAATGTTATTGTCCTTGCAATAGTGCAAGGGGCCCCAAGATGAAGACTTGTAATCACAACAACTAAGAAACATTATGGGTAGCATGGTCACGTTGAAGGGGGGAATGATTATCATCCATTAGTAAGTTGTTCATTATATGTGTTTATATTGATTGAATTTGTAAATGTTTATATCCTTTTAACATTTTATATATATATAAAAAATCACTTGATCATGATCATGATTTATTTGTGTCTATTATTATTATAAAGGTGGGGCACCCTCGGGTACATGATATGGATTATCATGGCCCGAAGAATGTGGTTTTGCAAGTGGAGGAACATGGAGCTATGAATATCGAAGATGAAGTTAATGATCCTATGGAAGAAGATGATCATGTGCCAGAAAACACAATTGAAGATGATGGTACAAATACATTGATTCACGACACATTTAGTGGCACAGCTGATCATGATGATTGAGATGACTTTGATTATGATCATGATTTACTTGTACTTGATAAGGCATACGAGCCCCTTTATGAAGGCTCCCAAACAACTCTTCTCTCTATTGTATTATTGTTGGTGAACTTGAAGGTTATGAATGGTTTATACAACATAGAAATCTCACAGATGTTAAGGAATGTCATATATGTCATCTTTTTTCATCTATTTTAATTATTGTTAGTTCATCACTAGTAAATAAAGGATGAAATATATTCCATTAATATTCTTTATATTAAAAAATTATTTTTTTGTTGTAGATTGATTGGTAAATTTTTGTTACCACCATCAAATATTTTACCTCACTCATACTGAAAATTATCTGGCATTATGAAAGATATTGGAATGGATTATCAAGCAATAGATGCATGTCCCTATGATCATATTATATATCATAAACAACATGAATTTTCAACAAATGCCCAAAATGTCATATTAGTAGATATTGAATAGATCAACTAACAAAAAAGGTGCCTCGCAAGGTTCTTCATTATATTCCCATTATTCCACATATGCAATGATTATTTAGGTGCAAAAGCTTGGCGCAATTTATTGATTACCATGCATGGAATAGAAGTGGAGATGACATTCTTTGAATGCCTGTGGATGGTTCTGCATATAGGGACATGGAGGAAAAATGGACACACTTTAAAGAAGAACCTTGTAATATCAGGCTTTCATTGGTAGTGAACGGTGTCAATCCATTTGGAGAGTTGAGATCTATTTACTTGGTGTGGCCTATTTTTGTTATCAACAATAACATCCCTCCATGGATGTCAATAAAGAGGGAGCACATAATGTTGCCAATGATTGTTCTAGGTATTTGTTTACATCAATTTTCTTTAATGTAGTAGCATCTCATTTGTCTTATTTATTGCATAATGACTTATATTTTTCTCATTTAATAGTCATGTACATTAATTTATATATATTGTAGTAAAATGGTTATAATAATTATGTAATGTTTATGTTCATTCAACTAGCTAAGTACCAAGTTAAAGATATGAATGTATATATTGAGCCTCTTATCGATGAGTTGCTAAAGTTATGGAATGGCATCACTATGTATGACATCTCTAGACCAATAAGACAAAGACAATTTCAATTCCATGCAATGCTTGTATGGAAAATTCATGATGC
The DNA here is from genome assembly GCA_007258455.2 of Sequoia sempervirens. Taxonomy (NCBI): domain Eukaryota; kingdom Viridiplantae; phylum Streptophyta; class Pinopsida; order Cupressales; family Cupressaceae; genus Sequoia; species Sequoia sempervirens. The sequence goes on from VDFB02202166.1 coordinate 10,300, forward strand.
CCCAAGGCTAACACATTTTTGTGGTATGTTATAACATTCAACTACACTTTAACATTATTTAATTTTATGAAGTAGATATCATGCATGTTTTTTAAATAATCTATTCATTATATATAATTATAAAAATTGACATATTTAATCCAATTATATATGATCTTGCAGGTCTTCAAACAAATGGAAATTTTGCATGTCCAATTTGTGGTCCAAAGATGAAATCTCATCGTTCAACAAGTTTAGGAAAGCAGTTGTTTGATGAGTATAGGCACTTCCTTTACAGAAATCATAAGTATCAAACTACTGAAAAACATCTTTTCAATGGGAAAGAAGAGACTACATCAAAACCATGAATAATGACACCTCACCTATGGAAGTTGGAATATAATAGAATTAATCGTCAAGGTTATGCATTGGATCAAATTGTTTATCTATCATATATGATATGTTTGGAATTTATATTTTTATATTGTGTTGTGTTTACTCATGCTGTAATTGACAATCATTGTCATTGTTAATTTGTTTAACTTATATGCTTCATGAAGGTCATCAAGGCATTAATGGTTGGCTTCCATGGGGACTAAAAAGTTATCCCAAACAATTTAGTAGGTTTCCCTACTATGAGAAGCTACAAATTGTGCATTTGTTTGATACAATGCATATCAGAAAGAATATAATAGAAACGTTATGGAAAATATTGGATGGAAGGCTTGACAAAGAATTTATTTTTAGAATTTGTAGTGACATTCAGGAAGCCAATCATGCAATGAAAAATGTCATTCAATTGAATAGCGATGGAGGCTAAATTAATATAAGTTCCCTTCCTTGGTTATTAACAATAACAAGTAGCAAAGCAATGCTATATAAAAGAAATTCGAGGGGATGAAAATGCATGATTGGAATGCCTTCATTAAAGGTAATTATTAGGGTATATTATATAGACTTGTATCTGCTTTTTAGGTGTATTATCTTTACTACTTTTGGAAAAATAATGAAAGATTGTTTTATTATTAGTACAAGTACATTTCTACCTCTATCTCTCGAGACAACCGGCAACAATGTCAAGCAAGCTATATGAGTCTTTGAAATGAGAGGTAGAAATGGCGATATTTACGTTAATTCATTGTATAGATGCTTATAATTTCCATTTGTTTTAGCATTATGTAATATATTATGTATATTTTTGTTAAATATTGTTAATATATTTGTGCCTTGAATCCTTGTACGGGTAACATCTAAAGAAATCCATAAAAGAGATATAAATTATTGGAAGAAAAAAATTCCTCGTCTAATGTGTGAAATGAAAAAGTGTCTACCTTCGACATTTTTCAATGCACAAGAACACTACCTCATACACCAAGTTGAGGAGATTGAATTGTGTGGACCTATACAAAAAAGGTCAATGTGGATGGTTGAGGCATAAATTTTGAATTCTTTGGTTGGGCAAGGAAGAGCACATCACGAGGTTCCTATGAAGATTGGAGTGATATATGAGTATACCAGACCATGGTGTACATTAGTGAATATCTTCCTAAGTTTGCAGCAAAGATCCATGTAGATCGTATTTGGGATCCCAACTCCATTAACAAATTCGAAGGGGAGTACCTGATGGGGAAAGGTAGATTGAGAAAAGTGAGAGGTAATTATAAGATGGACATGGAGATTAATTAGAATACATTTTACATATGGTTTTTATGTATATTGTACTTATTTAATTATTAATCTTCAATATACATCAATTATAAATTAAGGTCGTATACTATGGTAATTAACTAATTATACGTCATTTGTGAATTTCAATTTTTTTTGATACAGTTGGTTGAGAGTGGGATGCACTACATTTCTACGTCGCAAAAAATCTTGATTGGATGACAGTATGGATTGAACGATGTCAACAATCTAGTCGTGCATTAACATGGGAAGGTGTGGCTTCATTGATTAAAGAAGATCATCGTAATGGAGATTCCAATGTTACACAAAGGGAAATTGACTTAGCATATGGTTTAAGAGATAAACAGGTATGTATAAATATATTAATCACCCATATTATTTAATTATTTTCAATTATATTGATGTATCTATGATGTAGAAGATCCAAAAACAACACCAACAACATCATTTCATGAGGGTAAATCAAAGCCAATCAAAATCAGTAGAAGATCAAATTCTTAATTCACTTTCTCTTTCCTCAAAAATCATACAACTTTCTTTTGAGAGAAATCAATTCAATACATCAGTGTATAAATATCAGATCTGCCTACTCTGCAAATATACCAAGACACACAATAGAATAACCATTCTCAAAACAATATACACTTCCTTTACAACCTTATTCAAGCATAAATTCTACTATAACTCCATCCAAATGACAAGGTTCAAGTATTTAAGGTCACTCACTTCCCTATACACATAGATTTCCATTGTCTATGAAATCTAAACATTAATTAGCAATAGACCTCCATACCCTAGATCAGGTGAACCACTCACACTAGGTTCAAAACCAAGATCCAAAGGAAAATTTAGAGACCTCTTAATGCCCATATCATCATATCAAAAACTCAGAATGATTTATACTAGAGAAACTAGCAGATTTCAGACTGTACGCCCATGAAAGGCTACTAGAATAGGGCCATTTTACAAAGAATCCACCTTTTTTCCAACTCCAAATTGTTATACAACCTCAAACAGTAAAAGTAAAGGTCACAAAACACCAAATTTATCCACTTTCAAAGATTGAAAGACCCATTTAGAAAGTGTATTAACAAACCCTTAATTTTAGGTTGGAAACACCCAAAACAGTGAGGGTTTTGTGATTATCACCCTTACAAGCCTCCAATACTCTGGCCAACCATTGAAACATGCTCCATTATGTCTGAAAATTCCTCTAGAAACATCTCCTTGGACATGCATATGTTATTTCTCCAATACCTTGCTGGAAACCTTCATTTTCAAGAGGAAAACTCAAAAAATTAACTTTAAATTAGCAACACAGCACCATATTCTTGATACCCTGCACTCACACAAAAAAAAATCACATAAAGGACACCCTACTTATCCCATACCACCATTTCTACTAGGCTTACATCGATGGGATGGGCCTTAAACTTCTTTAGGGACTCTCAAAATCACAGTGAAACTAACTCTGCTCAAGACACAGGATTGTCTTTGATTCTTTTGCTGCTTAAAACTAACTTTTAGATTCTTTGACAATGAAAACTACCCTTTCTCAAATGATATTACACAAGAACTAACTCTTGGATGTTACCAAATTAGCAATACAAATTAGGAGAAATAGAAAGAATGCTTGATAACTCAGAAAAATAGGGCTTTTATTCAAGATTTTGTTACAAGAATTTCAAGATTTTGTTAAATGTTATGCATGAGAGTGAAAGTGATAAAAGGATATTAGATTAAAATGAACCTAAATGATTAAATATGAATAAAATGATTTAAATGTCTAGTAATGCACCACTTGTCTTTGCCACCAGGGGCAAAACCTGTTAAACAAAAGTTGAGAAAAATGCACCCACACATTGCTCTATTGGTAAAAGCTGAATTACAAAAGTTGCTCGATGTGAGATTTATCAGACCTATTGACTATGCTGATTGGATTTCAAATTTAGTACCAGTTTCAAAGCCTGATGGGGGCATCCGAGCTTGCACAGATTTTAGAGATTTAAACAAAGCTTGTCCTAAGGATGACTTCCCACTTCCAAACATTGACATGATAGTGGATTTGACAGCAGGGCACGAAATGTTATCCCTCATGGATGGTTTCTTAGGCTACAATCAGATTAAAATTGCTCCTGAAGATCAAATTAAGACAACATTCACTTGTCCTTGGGGAACTTTCTGTTGGAATGTCATGCCCTTTGGGTTGAAGAACGCCGGAGCTACCTACCAACGAGCAATGACAACTATCTTCCATGACATGATGCATAACTATTTGGAAGACTATGTAGATGATTTGTTGGGAAAATCCTACACCAGAGCAGGACATCTAGAGATTATGGATAAAATTTTCACAAGATTAGAACAATACAAGGTCCAATTGAATCCAAAGAAATGTGCCTTTGGGGTAACCTCTGGAAAACTCCTTGGATATATTGTCTCATCTAAAGGAATTGAAGCTGATCCTACTAAAATAAAGGCTATACTTGAAATGCCTCCGCCTAAGAATATCAGACAGTTGAGATCATTACAAGGGAAACTTCAGTCTATCCGTCGTTTTATAGCACAACTTGCAGATAAATGTCAACCCTTTCAGCATCTATTACACAAGAATGTTTCATTTAGATGGGATGACAAGTGTGAACAAACTTTTCAAGAAATCAAAGAATATTTTATGACACCACCAGTATTAGTACCTCCTACAGATGACAAACCTTTACTTCTATATATATCCACAACTACCACAGCACTGGGGGCACTTTTGACACAACATGACTTTGAAGGAAAGGAACATGCAATCTATTACATCAGTCATTCTCTAGTGGGATACGAGCTCAATTATAGTCCTATTGAAAGAGCATACCTTGTTGTAGTTTTTGCATCACAGAAGCTGAGACATTACATGCTTACACACCAGACAAAGCTTATTGCAAAAATTGATCCTCTTAAGTACCTCTTGAACAAAGCAACACTCATAGGACAATTAGCTAAATGGGTGATGATTCTTAGCGAGTTTGATATTGAGTACATAGAAATAAAAGCAATCAAAGGACAAGCTATCGCAGATCAACTCGCCGATGCTCCTATGACAGATGATCATCCTCTTACTATAGAGTTTCCTAATGAATCAATCTTCAACATGGAATCTACACATCTATGGACTTTATATTTTGATGGTTCCTTCACACAAGGTGGTTCTGGTGCTGGAATTCTCTTTGTCACTCCACAAGGGGATTGTATACCTAAAGCTTATAAGATACAGTTTCCATGTACCAACAATATTGCAGAATATGAGGCATTACTTTCAGGGCTTCGTATAGCTATGCAATGGAAGATCCTTGAGTTGTGTGTTCTTGGTGACTCTCAACTAGTGATCAGACAAGTTAATGATGACTATAAAACAAAAGATGAAAAATTGATGCCTTACAAAAGAATGGTGGATGATTTCAAGGCCTATTTCACATTAATCTCTTTTGAGCAGATTCCTCGAGATAACAATAGAGCTGTTGATGCAATGGCAACAATTGGTTCACTTGTAGAAATGCCACGTAATGCCACTTACTGTGAGTTCCTAGTAGAACCTCTTTTGGAACCTACTTATAATATACCACAATCTGAAATGATTTGTCTCATTGTTGGTCCTAATTCCCAATGGTATGGGGATATTTATACCTATCTTCGAGATAACACCTTGCCATCAAACCTATCCAATAAATCTCGTAAAACCTTTATCCGTCAAGCTTCCCGCTATGTGATCTTAGCTGATACCCTTTACCATCGAGGTTTTGATGGTACTTTACTTAGATGTCTTGAGCACGATGAGGTCAAAACTGCTTTACAAGATGTACATGAAGGTATATGTGGGGCACATTCTAGCGGTCCTACCTTAGCCAAGAAACTCTTGCGTGTGGGTTATTATTGGCCTTCAATGGAAAAGGATGCTTATCAGTTTGTTAAAAAATGAAAGCAGTGTCAAAAACATGCAGACTTGATACATGCTCCCGCACAAGAATTGCAGTCTCTTGCTACACCATGTCCCTTTTATCAGTGGGGACTCGATCTCGTGGGCAAGATCCATCCTCCTTCCTCCAATGGTCATAAGTTCATTCTCGTTGCCATCGAATATTTCATGAAATGGATTGAAGTTGTTCCTCTCACTCATATCACTGGAAAACAAATAGCCACCTTCATATTGAACTACATCATCTATCATTATGGCGTTCCTCTATCCATCATCACAGATAATGGTCGTCCATTCAAAAATTAGGATGTCTGCGAACTTTGTGAAAAATTCCATATACAACATCATTTTTCCACACCTTACTATCCTCAAGGTAATGGCCAGGCTGAGGCTTCTAACAAAACCATTCTCAAAATTCTTAAAAAGACGGTCAATGAAGCTGGTCGAGATTAGCATATTCAACTAAATCTTGCATTGTGGGCTTATCACACAAGTGTCCGCACTCCCACAGGTGCTACCCCATATGCCCTTGTATATGGATCTGAAGCCATCTTTCCCATTGAGGTTGAGTTTCCCTTTTTGCGCTTTTCTTTGTGCAATCAAATCAGTGATGAAGAATATCGAGTTTCTCGTTTGCAAGAGTTGGAACTGTTGGATGAATGAAGACAAACTGCTTTCAATCATCGTAGACCATACCAGCAACGAATGTGTCGAAGTTATAATTAGAAAGTGAAACCGCGTACATTTGAGTTTGGGGATCTTTTTCTTCGTGAAAATCCTCGCACTCAACAAGATAGAGAAAAGAAGGGTAAATTTGAGCCTAACTGGTTGGGTCCATACATTATCACTGTTGTGTATGGATCTGGGGCATACCAGTTATCTACTCCAGAAGGTGAATTGCTTAGTGATCCCATCAACAGTATGCACATTCGTAAGTTTTATACCTAAATGCTTTAGAGGGTTCAATCTTTTCAAAAGTCCTGAAAAAATACAAAAAAAAAAGGGAAAAAGGTCCTAAAAATATACAAAAAAAAAAGAAAAAAAGAAAAAAAAGAGAGAAATCCATTCGTTCAATGGTGAAAACCACTTCAGTGGCGCTTTGAGCAAGTACCATGGTGAAAACTGAGAAATCGGCGCCATGTGTAGAGGCTTTGCTCCTCTTTCCTTTGGAGCTCTACTTGATCTTTTCATTCCCTTTTCATTCATCCTCCACTTCATACTGACCTTTTCACACTCACCATGGCTTGTGAATTGTTCAGTATTCCCCTCGCTTGCTCGCTTTGCCACGCATACTAGGTTTGTCCTATCCCTCACTGGGGCATCTCACGATCAGAGAAAGTACCCTCTTTGTCTATCTGCTCATCTATTTCCATCATAAAATGTCCTAAAAATTCAAAAATCATAAATGTCCCCAAAAAAATTCAAAAAAAATCATAAAATATCCCGGGTCAATTCAACAAAAAATCATAAAATGTCTCTGTAATTCAAAAAATCATAAAATGTCCCGGTACCAATCCAAAAATCATAAAATGTCCTTTAAAAAAAAAAAAATTCAAAAAATCATAAAATGTCCGGAAGAAATCCAAAAAATATTAAATATTCCAAAAATCCCAAAAAAATCAAAAATTCCAAAAAATAGTGACACTTTCAGATCACCACATAGCTTTGAACTTCAACAAAATCAAAACATGCAAGTGTTGACAATCAAGCAAACATTATAACATATATGTCAATCCACCTTACAAATCCAACCAACCGCATAAACTATAACAAGAATCAGTTCTACATCAAAGCAAAACCCCTTTTTGTTTGTTGATCTTTGCTTATTTTATGATTTTATCTTTGGTGACATGTCTTTTAGCTTCTCCAGGATGTCTTTGACTAGAGAGGCAAGGATGGGGCATATTCATTTGTTTGTTGTTTGTGGATTGTTCTTATTCACATGATGACTTGTCTTAGGACATGGTTGTCTAAAATCATCGAGGACCTACGAGTCTAATGTGGATGAGAGCATTCCTTGTCTGATAGTGTCTTTCATGCAATAAGTATTCCGGTCATCTAAGGTTCTTGTTGACGCCAAAAATTGGCGAGGTAATAGTGCCTTATGGGAAACTCAGTTCAAGGGGGACCGTTTGCGCCAAACTGAGTGACCTCCGGGTTTTAAAGAAGCCGGCTTCTTCTATAATAGTTTTTGGAAAGGGAAAAGGAAGCGGATATAATAAAGCAAGGTCTAATCTAAGGCGATGCGCCAAAATTTGCTGAGGGGCACAATAAATCATAGATTTAAGGGCCTAAATGTTGTTACATTCCAAAACATCGAAAACTTAAAACTATAGCATAAACAATTCATTTTATTGACATAAAATAATATCGCATACATCCTTACTACCAAGAAGAGTCATTTAAACATGATTTGGCAAGCTTGTATTCAATATATAGAAGTCTATGAATTGCTTAAGACGATAAGAGCATAGTTTACAGTTTAATCAAAACATGAAAAACAGAAAGGCTAAACAATAGGCACAGTCTGAAAGTTCCTTGCAAATAAACATGTAAAAGAGGCCTGGTGTCTCCTGCTAAAACTAGTATTCCTTCCTAAAATCTTCCCTCCTCCAAATTTTTTTGGACCCTTCTCTCGTTGACAAAGAGAGTATATATAACTGGGGGGAAAAACTCCCACCGCTTTGGAAAGCTGAAACAGAAAAGATCCCACAATCTCCAGCAATGATGCCAAAATCAAAAGATTTCCAATGTCGTTACAATAGTAATGAGTTAAAACACAGCATCTAGATATTCAGGCGCAAGCGCGCCCCTTGTAATGATGGCAGTGGTCCCATCCAAGCTTCGAGGTGACAAGTGCCATCCACCGCTTCAGAGAACCAAGACGAGCAGCACTCGATAACATAATCTCGCTCAGCCAGCCCATCGCCCACTTCGATGATCAGTGTAAGGCACGTGGCAGTCTGTCACGGCCCGAATGAGAATTCCTCCTACCACTGCTGAGAGATTGTGAAGAAGCGACACGTGTTCAAGGGGCTAAGTGGGGAGAAAGCCGTGTGAACCGGGTCCAAAAGACACTTGGCAGCATTTCACAGCCCGTTGTGTTCACCTCCTTGTTGTGTTGAAAAGGCTACGAAAGGTTGCCACCTAGCAGAAGGTAGGGTCTGCAAAAAATAAAGAAGGCTTGCAGAAGCATTTCGCAGCCCACAGCTACTTATTTTATCCCTGCAAGAAAAGTTTGCGATACGCCGCCACGTACCAAGATGTGGGCCCCTCTGACAATCTTAGGAGTGATTGCCCTTGTAGAAGGTTTTCGCAACCCGAAGAGACCTCAAGGGAAAAACAAATAAAATCCTCCATAAGTGTGACACGTGGAGGCCCAGCGCAGCCTCTTTGGACCCGAAAGGGAAGCCTCTACCTGAAGCTACGAAGAGAGGATGCGTACAGCGAGAGATTAAAACTCGAAGGAAAGCCGACCAGACTTCGGCGACGCACAGGCCGGCGCACATATTTCAAAAGAACTCGGAGGGAGCTGTTTCAATATTTATTTAAATAGCTTT
>VDFB02202167.1:0-11917 GCA_007258455.2 Sequoia sempervirens
AACTCATGCTGAATTTTGCAGCCATTTTCCCTTTGGACCCTTAAGGGATCGATCTGGTTGAACATAGCTCGGAGCAATTTCGCATGTGTGGGAAAATTATGAAACCTAGTGGAATGGTGGATTTAGGGGTTCCTCTTCATGTTGCAATTTGTTTCAGAGTGAAAGATGGAGGTTTGCAAAAGTTATTTGATGCCCTAGGTCAGTTTTTCCCTTGTAAATGTATGAAAATGGTCTTTAGAATGCACTTTGCATAATTTTCTAATAAGTTACTACAGTGTTGGGAGTCAAGAAAATTGAGTTCTAGTGATGCCCTAGGTCAGGTATGTGAGTTTTCCTAGAGAAAATGAAGGCTATAGGTTGTGTATTGGTGAATTTGTGAAGGGACTGAGTGTAGAAAGGTTTGGAGGGTCTGTGCAGACCTGGGAAAAGATGTTTTGAACTTTGGTTTGAGTTTTTGTGGCCAGTAGAGTGGAGTTACAGAGAAACCCTAGGTTTTAGGGTGAAATAGGAGGGTTTTCTAGAGCAGCACCTTAGAAGACCTGTACAGAAGAATTGATCAGAGAATCTATGGTTTTGTAACACAATTTGAGACTGTCTAAGAGATCTTGTGGTGGCAAGAAGTTTAAAGAGTACTTTGTGTGTAAAATTGGGCTAATTCTAGTAGCCTTTGAGCAGGGTGACTTGAAGTTTCTTTGTGTTGTTGCATAAGAATCTCATGTGTAAGCTTGGTTAAGTGTTTTTGATGATGTATGGATGCTATTTGGATGCTGAGTTGGTATTCTTACAACCTTCTCTAAAGGATAGGTCTATTTGTTGTTACTTGGTGAATTGGGAAGCCATAGTGTTGATTTGATGAAAGTTGTGTTGGAAACTTGAATCTGAGTTGGAACTTGATTCCTTGAGCCTGATTATGTGTTCCTCCACCTTGATATTGCATCATAGGGGTGTTGGGGTGTGCCTTGAAAAGTTGAAAGCTTCCTTATGTAGGCCTAGTTAAGCCTTGTTTATGGCTTGTAAATCAATCTTTTGATACGTTTGTTTTGGGTGTTTGATCTTGTGCTTTTGGGAACTTGTGGAGGATGGTATTAGGAGTATAAAACCATGTTTCATTGACTGGTTAATTCCTTTAATCATTTTTTATTTTGACTGTCCTAGTCGGTGAATGTTGCAAAGTTGCATGGGCTTGTGTAGAAGCCATGGAAGAGTGGATGTTTTTGGGTGCAAGGTCTATTTGTTTGGTCATGTTGTGTTGTGTGAAGAGTGTTTACATCATCCCCAAGTCCTATTGAGATGTATGGTTGTATGAGTCAAGTTGAGTGGTCAAGTTGCATTGTTGAGAGGAATAGTGAAGTTGGTGTGTGCATATAGAGTATTTGAGAGAAGCTTTTGAAAAGGAAGTTGCTTCCCCTGCCACTCTGCATCATAGTGGTATCAAAGCTTCAAGGAGTAGATTTTTTTTCATTTTTCAGGTTGTGAAGAGCAAGGAAGAAGTGAAGAGTTTGGTATTCAAAGATTCCTCCAAAGAACAAAGATATGGCTAAAGAGATGAAGGAGATGAAGGACAAACATGCTAGAGAAATCAGAGAGTTGGAGGAAAGAATCATAGCCTTGGAGACAAAAAAAAGAAGGGATGTGGAAGAGAGTGAATCAGATGAAGAAGAAGATGATGAGTTTGAAGACATGGAAGAAGAACTTGATCCAGAAGACCAAAGGATTGCAAAGTTGGTAAGGGCAGTTAGAGATGACAAGCCTAAGGTAAAAATTGATGTTCCTAAATATGGTGGAAGTTTAAATGATGAAGAACTACTTGAATGGATTGCTGCATTAGATAACCATTTTGAATGTGATGAGGTTCCTGAGGAGCAAAGAGTAAGGATTGCAAAGACAAAGTTGCAAGGCCATGCTTTGGTATGGTGGGACTACTTTCAATTTGAGAGGAGGAAGCAAGGCAAGTCTAAAATCACCTCATGGGACAAGATGATATCAAAACTCAAAGGTAAATTCTTACCCAAGGATCATTAAGTTCAAATGTTTAAGAAATTGCAAAGCTTAAGATAGAAAGAAATGGATATTAAGTCTTATACTAGGGAGTTTTATAAATTAAGTTTAAGGTCTGGTCATCATGAGAATGAAGATGAAAAATTTGCAAGATATATTGGTGGTTTGAGGTTAAACATACAAGATGAATTGGTTTTGGCTAACCCTAGGAGTGTAGAGGATTGTTATCAAATGGAAATCAGAGTGGAGGAGAAGCTTAAGAGGAGACAAGAGAAATCAGTGAGAGGAAGAGGTGGTCTGGTGCAGGAGCACCTTGACTCTGAAAACAAATTTGTAAAGATTTGAGTTTTCAAAATATGAAGGCATTGTAAAGGCCATTCTAAGTCATTGAAAGGTCTTTAGGAAGTAAATAGAGTCAAAATACAAAAAAATGTCATTTTTGTCCCTAGGTGATAAGGTTTCCAAAATTGTTCATTTGTTGTCAAAATTGTGAAAAGGCAAAAATTAGAAAAAAGAACACAAAAATTAGAATGTGAAGAGACAAAGTGGGAGAGGAAAGATTTTGGTCAATTGGAAACTGAAAAGGCACTTTCATAACTATTGTAAAAGCTATAAAAAGCATGAAAAGGCATGGAAAAAATAGAAGTTGAGTCTTTGTAATCAGATTTTGAAATAAAATCCCCTGTTTCTGAGTTTGCAACACTTTCTCCATGGCTTTTATCTTATATTGGTAATTTAGGAACTTCAAAAGTTTAAATCCTTGTGTGATCTCATTTTAGGTAGAGTTAGTTTCATTCACAAAGAATTTGGAAGGTTAGTTTTGAGAAATAAAAGAAGGAAAAGTAGTTTTTTGTGTCCCAGGCAGTGATCCTCACTCTATGATTTTGAGAGTCTTATAAGGAAAATATTCTCCATCCCACCATTATAGGCTAGTATAATAGTGGGATGGATGGTTTTTTATGTTTATTTAACATGTTTTTGAGTGGAAAGTGTGTCAAAAATTAATAGGGAAGGCGTGGATATGAAGATAGTTGTTGCTCCAAGAGGAAAATCTGAGTTTTCCATATGAAAGATGGTGCCTACAAGTTGGAACGGTTGGAATAGAATTTTTTTTGATATGGATAAGGGTTATTATGTTTAGGAAGACTTATTTACAGGTGTTTTCAATAGTGGCAGGTGATTTGGAGGTTTGTAGATGATATTTCTTAAAAACCCTCACTTGCTTGTGCTTTAAAAGCCTATAAACAAGGGTTTACTATTTAATTATATTGCTGGGAATTTCTTACCTTGAAGATTGATGATTTGTGAGTTTTTCCACCTGTATAAAGACTTTTTATGGTTGGTAAGTGATTTGGAGTTGTTTTAAAGGTGTCTCCTTTGTTAAATTGGCCTATTTGGGGCTCTTTAGTAACAAAGAAGTCAGGACAGCAGGCGTTCCAAAACAAGTGTACCTAAAAATGAGATATGTTTTTAATGATCAAAATGGGTACTCAAAAATGTATTTATCCTATAGATATTCATTATGGTTTGCAAGTTACACCCGATTTGGTGTTTTGGCAAATTTTGGCCTTTTGAATGCAAGAAACTGAGATTCTTGTGTAGACAGTGATTTGAGTGTTTGGTTTGGGTTTGTAACTATCTAAATGATGATGAAAAATGTGACTCAAGGTTTGGAAGAAGTCCTAAAGCAAGGTTTGTCATTTTAATGTCTTGAACAATGTGGAATCATGGTGTTTTGAGTAAGCAAAATGGTGTTTTGACTGCTAAAAGTAAGGAATCTGATAAAACAATGTTTGTGAATATGATCTTGGTATTGTTTCAATTAGAATGATGATGATTACAGTGTCATGGAAGTTTGATAATAGGTTTGAAGGGAGAAGTGAATGAGTGGTGGTCTTTTTTCCTTGATTGAATCAAGTTAAATGGATGGTAATAGTGAAAGTTGTAGTGATTCAAAATTTCTAATAGTGTTATGATGAATTTGATGAAAGTGTGGATTACTGATTTGAAAAATTGATGATTGGTAGCCTTGTAGTCCAAAGTGAATTTGATGGATTTAGTTGAGTTGATAAGTGAAATTGGTGAAATGAATAGTGAATTTTGAAGAATTTGTCAATTGATCTTCTCCAAGATGAGTTTGGGACAGAAGTTCCCTATGTTTGTGTTGTTTAGCAATTGATATTGCATCAAATTGGTATCAGAGCTGTTTTGCAATCTGATATTGCATCATGGTCCTAATGCAAGAGGAAGAGGAATGATTTCTACATCAAAGCATCCAAATGAAGATCAAGAAGGAGCAAACAAAGGTAAAGATCACAATGTTGATTCTAGAGGTGGTTTTGGTTTTAGAGGTAGAGGAAGGTATAGTGCTAGTAGAGGTACTAATGATTTTGTAGGAAGGTGCTACACATGCAATGAGTTCAGCCATCCTTCATGGAAATTTCCTGAGAGGGTTGGTAGTTCATCAAGTGGAGACAAGAAGATTGATAGGAGAGCACAATTGGTTCAAGAGGAGGAGTGTGAAAGCCATTATTCTGCAAGTAAGAAGGTAGATCCTAAAGTAGGGGAAATGTTGATGGTGAGAAAGACAATCTTGAAAGCAACAAAAGAGGAAGCACCTTTGCAAAGGAAAAGTCTCTTCAACACTAATTGTAAGTGCAAGGACAAGGTATGTAGAGTGGTCATTGATTCTGGATCAACTAAAAATATGGTGTCAATGTGAAATGGTAAACAAGTTAGGCTTGAAAAGAATTCCTCATGAATGTCCTTATAAAATTTCATGGTTAAATGATGACCAATCTTTATTGGTGAATGAAAAGGTCATTGTAGACTTTCAAATTGGTGTTTATCATGATAGTGTTGTTTTTGATGTGCTTCCAATGGATTGTTGTCATCTCCTATTAGGAAGACCTTGGCAATATGACAAGAGGGCATTGTATGATGGTAGGGAAAATACCTACACCATAGTCAAAGATGGTTATTCTTTTGTTTTAACTCCTCTTGTAGAAGATATCAAAGGTAAAGAACAGGTAATAATGTGTGGTAGGAAGGAACCTATAAATGTAATGAAGGAGATTTTTTTTTTTATGTTGTTACCTATCCTAGGACTGATAATGTAGGGGCAGCAGGTGTGACTGTAAACACAGGGGTGAAAAGTGCTTTGACAAGGAATTTGCATGAAAGTATTGTTGTAGGGACCATTGAATGTCCTGTAGTTAAGAGTAAAGTTAAGAGTAAGGAATAGGTTTCAAATCATCTTAGCATCTGTACAGACCGTACAACAACAAGAAAAGTGAGAAAAAACTAGTAAATTTCTAGAAAATAACATTCTTATTGATAAAAAATGGGTTACAAATCAACCAAAAACCTCTCCTTCAAGGCATTGAAGGTTATTATACATGTAAATCTCATTACAATGCCTTAGGTATGAGTTGTTCTCACAGATATTTTACAATGTCACTCATGTACATTCAAGATTCTCTTCTAATGTCTACATCATAGGTTCTCATTTAGAGGTTAACTTCAAATGAGTAACTTGAGATTCCCTCTCAAAGATTCACACGTTCTTTTATAATGGCTTCAAATCAGAATTGATATTTGTCAAGATCATCAAAATAAGGATGTTGCATTTCTTTTTTGGCTGAGATTCTCTTTCATGGCTTAAAAATCAGCATTTTCTATGAGGGACCAATCAATTTTTACTAGTTTAGTTACAGATACGCAAAGGAAAAGAATAAAAAGAAATAGCTCATCCAAAATAGATGGAAGGAACTTACAGATAGGCATGTAAGTCTCTAAAATTAGTCAATCTTGGTCATACATCATCACTGGGAGTTCCAAGATACCTATTGCACACAACACCTCTCATGAATAGAATTTCTTGAAATTCGAGATGCTCTTATAATGTCTACATCATAGGTGGTCATGATAAGGTTAAATTCAAATGAATAACTTGAAATTGCCTCACCAAGATTCGCACACACTTTTGTAATGGCTTAAAATCATAATTGAGATTTGTCAAGATCATCAAAATAAGGATGTTGCATTGCTTTTATGCTTGAGATTCTCTTGGATGGCTCATAAAATTGCATTTTATGCAAGGGGACACCAATCAATGTTTTCCTAGTTACATACAAATACAAAAGGTAAAATAAGATGATAGCATTGGCATCAACCAAATTGACATGGATAAAAGTATAAATTAATAAGAACCATTGTGCATATACTTACAAATTAATCCAATGAACCATCCAGGTCTGCTCTACTCTTTATTGTGTCAAGTATTGCCTCATGGTCCAGACTCCATGGACCTTCCATGAGTCTTGTTCAAAGGTCTACCCCATATTTGGTCAAATGAACATTGGATGCCATGACAAGGTTTGAGTAATGAAGAATCTTACGATGTGTGTCAAATTCCTCAAACAACCAATGTTTAACACTCTTATGTGTGTACCTTCTCAGCCACATTCTAGTAACAACAACTGAGCCTGTAGGGTATTCAATGTTTTCTCCATCTATAATTGGGGCTTCCAATTTCTTTTTTGCCTCAACACGACACAAGTAATAGTCTATACCCTCTTCATTGTCTTCATCTACAATAATTGCATAAACATGCCCTGCATTTATATGTACGGTATATCTCTTGAAATTAGTCAACATTATGAATACAGTACAAAGTAAGATAACAATATGGAATTTCAAATACTAAGCAAGTAGATATATTACACGGTTGAACTAGGTTATACATGGTCAAAGTCAACCGATGATTCCATCTGTGTTAGTTCCAATGCCATCGGAGGGAAATATGTGTGAAGTGGGCTAGGATAACTTGTCAACAATTTGTCAACCCACTCCCCTGACTCACAATCATTCCAAGCTTGCATTGTACATGAAGAACAAAAGCATGCCATCTTACGTGTATGGATACTCCATGAACCTACATTTTAGCTAAGGAAATAGTACAACTCACTCGATCTTGTTAGAGTACAATAATCCTCATATGGTGCAATGTTAGTATCATCCATCAACCAAAAAAATCTATGAGCCCGAAGACATACCTTCATTACCTAGGCGCGCTCCGAGCATTACACCACTCGATGATTGATCTTGCATCTGTCAACTGTGCATTGTCTTTATACTTTAACTCTTGTCATGCTAATGCTCTTTAAATGCACGCTCTTACACCGTCATGCTCCCCTTTCCATGTCCGACCTCACAAAAGTTCCACATATGTTGAACACGTGTAGTGAGATGCATCCTACACAACCAGTAGAACATGCACACATTCTTGAACTATGCTGCACAGTTATTTGACCATATTAGATGCCGATCATATGATATGCCCCTCTGAGTCAAATGAATGTAGAACATTTGGAAGCAACCTTGCACGAACTCTGGAGAATTCATGTGATCATCACTAATATAAAAGTGATACTCCCTCAATACCTTCCTTTGGTCCTTTGTACTTCTCGGTTGCATGAATAGATGCTATGTGCCTGAAATATCAAAACACAGTATTGGTTGTATCTTGTGGTACCCCTCACAACATGGCTATAGAGGTGTAGTTTCCTGTGATTCAACCACTACTACTATCTTTTGCCAAGTGGAAGGTGTCCTTGCACCAGCTTGAATTGTGTGTCGATACATCGAGCTCTATGGGTATGCCATGCCTGCACTAGTCTCGAGAAACATGGACATGAATTGTTACACTAGAATATTTTGAATAACCAGCTCCACACCTTTTGTTTTGGACCCATCTTTGTAGTATGCCACTATTTTTATACTTTTGACTATACTGGTTTTGTCCCACCTCATATGTGCTTTCCATATGTTGACATCTTGGCATTCATTGCAAATACGCAATGCTTTCGCGAACCATCCAAGCATGCTATCCTATAGAATGTTGGCCATCCTCTATTTCACAAATTTTTTTTTTTGATAAGAACTCTCTTGAAGATTTTGGTGGGGCTTCTAGCACCACAATCACGCAAAACATCATTAGTATGCAAATCTAAACATATAGAATGATAAACATCGCAATGGATTTAGAATTTAATGGCAGTTTTACAACTAAATGATAGAATTGCATGTGTGATTTATCTTAACCCGGCATAAAAAAGGTTTAATCATTTCAAAATATTTGAGAAATACTAATTTGAGGATAATCATTTTGGAAATTTAGCGAAAGGTGGAGTTTGAGTCGTATACAAAAAATGATTTGGATGTGGGTCACCATTCCAACTACTAATTCTCCTTCTTATGACATCCCTTTGATTCAGAGATGGCATTGTATTATTCTTCCAATAATCTTCAATTAGTGTTCTCAATGCTTCAACAAGTTTTTTATCTTTGTGTGGCAGTCTCCTCGAGAATGCCCATAATTCATTTGAATCGATGCCCTCAAATTATTTGCCGCTTTGAATGGCTTTTTGATAAAAAGTTTTCTACTAATTTCCGACGTTGCTTGTCTTTTTAATGGGTCCTGCTGCGACGATATTTTACCAAAGTCGATGTAATGACACGTCGGGTGACATTACTATCCTTTGAGCGTGAGGTCTTACCCACATTGTCATAAGCATCCATTAGATTCTTCACAATAGTGTTTTCACTTGATGCATTCGATGTTCTCAACCCAAGAGTCTTCATGATGTTTCTATACTTTAAACCCACATCATTTCAACAAATAGTTGGCATCTTGCGGTCTCATTTATTTTCGAACATTTTAAAATCCTATCACAATATCATTACTACAAATTAATGTTGCCTTGGAATCTTACCTTCCATGTGTTGCAAAATATCCTCATCAATATTAATCAAAACTTTGGCTTTTCTGCGCCAAAATTTTTGGGTAGTGTTCTCTTAGGTACATACATCTCAGCATTATCGAATTTCATCAATATTAGTTGAGATGGGCTAGATTCGACCACATTCGATCGAGGGTGGAATAGAAGACATACCTTGAGGTTCACATAGGGATGATGGCATACCTTGCTCATCAACTCTGAGTGATGATGTACTCTCAACTTCAGATGTGGTGGATGGTGTCCAACCATACTCACTTGTGGTAGATGGTGTCCCTCCATATTCGCTTGTGCTTAATGGTGTCCCTTTGTATTCACTTGCGATAGAGGGTGTGTTTCCAACTACGGTATCTGCATCTCCACTAGCACGACTCTTTCGCATCCGTGCCCTTTGTGTTGCCAATTTCTTTTCTCTTTTTGATGGTTGAGGTTCCTCTACAACTGGATTATTTTCATCAATCATTCCCAATTTCTGCTTTTCACAATATTCCCTCATCTGTTTTTTCTCTCTTTATCTCTGAAGGCTTGGAGCTGATCATCTACTAGTTTTTTCCTTTTAACAGTTCGTTTGTTCGGCATGACGAATAATTTTACCTGTGGAAAAAGTGTTAAGTTGTCAAATTAACTAATTGAGTTTCTGAGTTGGCAACATAATTTTATGTTAGATTGAGCATGAGCAGGGTATTTTAGGCTTGTTTCAATAGTTGTCAAGTTTTGGAGTGTCTGGCAAGTGCTACTTTCAATAAAACATAGGGTTTCTGATGCAGGAGCACCAACACCATATTTTCAAAACTTGAATCATTGAATGTTGATCATTTGATCAGTAGGTGTGTCATGGGTAGTTTTAAGTCACTATTTTCATTGAATAAGGTTTAGAAACACCATTTTGAATGTATTTAGGGATTTGGAGGTCAATGGAGTCCAAAATGTAAAAGTTGCTCAATGAGATGGTTCATGTGATGAGTCTAGAAATTTAGGTGTTTTGATGTTCTTCAGGTCAAATAAGGTCTTTGGAGACCATCTTTCATGTATTTAGATGTCTTACGATTGAGTTTTCAAAAGTTGCACATGATATTGGAAAAATTGAAAAATTGCAACAAAAGTTGTGAAGAGCAAAATTGTGAAAATACAGGAATTTGAAGGGTCAGAATTTGAATAGATATTTATGCCCATTGGGAAGGAAAAAATATAATTGTAAAATATTTTAAAGACCTTCAAAGGCTCATTGGAAATAGAATGAAGATTGGTTGGTGAATCATTTTGAAGAATTCAACGTTCCATTCTTTTATTTCACTGTTTTCTATATTTTTCCTGTGTTAACAGAATTTCATCACAGTTGTACGGACCCGCACATTAATTCTTTATTTCATTTAGTGTTTTGGAGTAGCTCTTATTTGCATCAATTCTGAGCTTCTAACATTCAATTTTGTGGGAGAAATCTTGATTTTTTTGGGACTACCTGCTAAAGTCAGAAATACCCCTGTTTTGTGAGCAATATGGATTTTTTGGTCATCCCACCTACTGTGTAGACTTCTGCTTCAATGGGATGACATGTATAAATGTATATTTCATGTTTAATAAAGTTCAAAGGAACTAGGATTCCACTAGGTCAAGTTATAGTGATGCCCTAGGCTGGGTATGTAGGTTTTGCTAAGTGAAAATGAAGGCTAAAGGTTGTGTATTGGTGAATTTGTGAAGGGACTGAGTGTAGAAAGGTTTGGAGGGTCTGTGCAAACCTAGGAAAAGGTGTTTTGAACTTTGGTTTGAGGTTTTGTGACTGATAGAGTGTAAATACAAAGAAACCCTAGGTTTTAGGGTGAAATTGGAGGGTTTGCTAGAACAACACCCTAGAAGACTTGTACAAAAGAAATGACCTAAGAATTTGTGGTTTTGTATCACAATTTGAGACTGTCCAAGATATTTTGAGTTGGAAAGAAGTCTAAAGGGTACTTTGTTTGTAAAATGGGGCTAATTCTAGTAGCCTATTGAGCAGGGTGACTTGAAGTTTCTCTATGTTGTTGCATGAGAATCTCATATGTAAGCTTGGGTCTCTATTTTTGATGTTGTGTAGATGCTATTTGGATGTTGGGATGGTTCTCTTATAGTCTTCTCTAAAAGATAGGTCTTTTTGTTGATTTGGTGAGTTGGGAAGCCATGGTGTTGATTTGATGAAAGTAGTTTTGGAAACTTGAATCTAAGTTGGAACTTGATTCCTTGAGTCTATTTGTGTGTTGCAGGCCTTCCCCTACTACATTAGGAGTATATTCCAAATTTTTAGAGACATGTATGGAAAATTTGGTAGCATAGAAAAGGCAATTAGCTGGTTTGTGTAACTGTTTGACAAAATAACTCAATGAAAGCTTTGGAAGCACACACAAAGAAAGTCAATTGTTAAATTTAACAAAATTCCTCAAAGAGATGTGGTTTAAAAATGTAATAGGAAAGTGTATCGAATTGTGTGACTTAAAATTTCCATTGACAATGTAAGGTTGTAACATGACAAACAAACAATTTGATCAACATGGAATAAGCAAAACAACAAAAATGAAAGCAAGCCATAATAGAATGAAAGAAAATGTACAAAGATTTCACATACCTAAAAAAAGAAAAGTTTCAAATGGAGGAGTTCTACCTAATTATGCAGCCTTTGCTTCTTCCTTCCTCAAACTCCTCAAAAATTTGACTTCTTCAAAAGCTTGTTCCCCTCCAAATTTCAATTGTATATCAATTATCACTGTAATTCAAACTTGAATTGATATTATATGCCTTTCAATGTGAAAACTCTACTATTTAATGCAAAGGTTATGGAAAGAACATTCAAAAGGTGGTGGAATCTAAAAATCATGCATGCACACTTCACTCAATGACCAAAAAGCTATTTTTTGTCGAAGCACGTGTAGAACTAGGAGAATATGCAGAATGTGGGCTGACATCACAGGTATATTGTGTTTGTTTACTATTTTTAGTGCAATAAAAATGTGCTTGCATTATAACGAGAGTGTGTTATAATGAGAGCGTGTTATAACACGAACACATTATTTAATCCTTAACAAACATATCTCTACTAGTAAATAACGCGCTCATGTTATTATAAATTTGGTTTTTTTAAGCTTTATATG
>VDFB02202168.1:0-23567 GCA_007258455.2 Sequoia sempervirens
CAACAAGTCCTAAGTTCCATTCTTCAATTTGGCATCATATTCATTTTTCATTGCTTTTCTCCACATCGATCTTCTCAGCTTCTTTGTTGGAAGTTGGTTTTGAATCAATTGCAATGTTGATTTCTTATTTTGGATGTCAACCTAGATTTTTGAAGCTTATCTTGAATTTCTTCAAGGGACTCTTTGTATTCACTTCTATTGTTTTTTTGCCTGCTTCATTAAGTTTGACATCTTTCAATGTTTGTGTTGTCCATTTTGGCAACTTTTCTTGTGTTTCATGAGTTACATTTGGTGCCACATTTTCTTGGTCAAAAGCTCCTTCCTCGAGAGGTATTACTTGTGTGATAGTTTCTTGATCATTTTCCAAAATACATCATTTTTTGATTGTTGTTGTTTTGAAATATAGTCCTTTGCAAAAGGCATTGCTTGGGAAATAGCTTGTCCCCTTTTGTAGTTTCTAGAATTGTTGTTGCCATCCAAGGTATCACCTTGGCAATGAGTTGATATATAGTTTGCAAATTTCTCAAGTTGACTCAGTTGTTGATCAATGCTAGTTGAATCATTTGTGGTTTCACAGAATACCACATTACTTGCTTTGAGAAATTTCTTATTTTTCTCATCATACATTTTGTATTCATTTGGGTAATTCTGAATACCCGAAAATAATGCATTTGCGGCTTTTGTGATCCAACTTGTTCCTATCCTCCTTGGGAATCAATGCATAGCATGTGCATTTGAAAATGCAAAGATGCTGCACTAAAGGAAGGTGATCACACCAATTTAATATGGAGTCTTCATTTGAAGAGCAGCTAAAGGTGATTTGTTGTGGAGATAGACTGTTGTTTGAGCTGATTCTACCCACAAATGTAGTTTTACTCTGAAATACTACATTGCCCAAATCAATTATCATATTCATTACAATTTTGTTCATCCTTTGAAGTTTGAACTATCCATTATGTTGAGAAGTATGAAGTACTGTGAGATGATGCTTGATCCCATTTTTCTTAAAATAGTCTACAAAAACCTTTGACATGAATTAACCACCATTATCAGTCCTTAGTGTGCCAATATGAGATTGTGCATCATTTTCAAGCATTGTGCGAAACTATTGAAAAGTTTCAAAAGCTTTTGATTTTTACTTCAAAAAAATAGATCTAGGTCATTTTGCTATGGTCATCAATGAACAACAAGAATTGATTATTTCCACCAGTAGAAGAGAATGGTAATCGACTACAAAAATTAGAGTGGATCAACTGAATTTCCTTTTAGATCTTCAATTTGATTTTTGAAATGGTTTGCTTTGTTGTTTGGCCAAAATGCAAGCTTCAAATTTTTCAATTGTTTTGGCCAGAGTTGGCAAACCTACAACACCATTTTTTGCATTGTTCAAATTCTGTCATAGTTTGCATGCCCAAGTCATGCATGCTGTAAAAGACTTCCTGACATGCCTTCTTTGACAAGAAAAAAGCTGGTAGAAACATAAAAATAAATTCCAGGAAAAATGAAGAAAACACACCTTCATGATCTGATTACTTGGCTGAACTGAGATTGCTTCAAACAATGCAACTATGCTGATTACCTTTCTCACAGCTAGGTATAGAATTATTAGTTGCAGTTAGCCATCTTCTTCCTCCTTTGATTCTGCTTGAGTTTTTATTTGTTTTTGTTCAATATTTTAGCTGCTGAAATGAAGCCTTATGTTTCTGATATTTATTCTCTTACAAATCAATGGAGAGAAGGAAAACAAATGAGGACAATTGGGAGGAATGTTCAACATAATAAATGCAAGGATGAGAGTTTAGAATTGGAGGATTGAAAAAGTGCAGTTAGTAATATTTTGCCATAGCTCATATACCAATGTTAGGCCAAGAAACGGATTGCAAATGAATTTAAAGTGAAAGAGTGAAAGCCAATTGTCATTCACTTCAAAATGTGCTACATAGTACATATTTATCAGCATGAAATGATTGTTTAGTTCATCTTCAAGATGATTGTTCAACTTCTATTGTATTTAAATAATAATAATATTTTATATTATTATTACATTTATTACCCACTCCTAGGATTATGTACAATAATGATTGTTACACATTGACCCCACAATATAGAAGCACTAGGTTAAGTGATGTTTATTAGGACTTTGTAAATGTTTGGGATGTCTCATTTTGGATATATAGGTGAATAGATATGACTTTTCCCTTTCTTTTGGCAGTGTCGTTTATTATATTTAGGATGGAAAATAGGCTTGTTGGTACCATATTAAAATTTTGTCCGAAGTCAATGTTTTAGCCATTAATCATGATTATCTTTCTTGTCTAGGTTTTCATGTTGTTTTATGTTAGTCATTTTTCACTAACAGTGTTTGTAGGATCCTTATGGGAAAATATATCCAATGGGGAAATCAATCTCAGGAGCTCCAACACAGAAAGTGCAAGAAAATGACAATCTTTTGGAGTTCATACAAGAGTGACAATGGAAGCAAGATTTGAAAGTGGTAAAAATAGGGCAGAAGAAGAAAGAAAGAGGCTAAAGAAAATAATTGGTACACAATTTGATTGGAAAATGCAAGACAAATCTCCTCCAACACACCAAGATAGGATCATAAATAAAGAGGTTGTCTTTCTAGCATGAAATTTCCATTATGGAAAATCCAAATTTGAGTGTTGGGAAAAGTTTTAGTGTTGGTAAAAAAAATAGTTCTCTTTATTGTATGGCAATGGACGATAGGGTCATAAGGTGATTGAGGAAAATTCAAGCTCCAACACAAGAAAATGGAATCTAGAAGGAATAGTAAGAAGTGGTAAAATTCATTAAAATTAGATGTTCCGTGAAAAGTATTAAAAAATGAGCAAAGGAGCTTTCTAGGAATGAAATCCACAAAATGGAAGAAATTTAAGAGAAAGTTTGACAAGTTTATATGAGATGGACTTTTTTCATGGAAAAACCATTTGAAAATTCCTCTAAGTTGGGGAAGGGAGGATATTTCCTCACTACACGCCAAGAAGTGGCGCTTTCCCAACGGCTCATTAGTTTAAAACACCAACAAGATGGTGAAGAGTGGAGATTTCCCCATTGCATGCCAAGAAGTGGAGTTTTTCCTTTGTCATGCCAACATCAAACTTCCACCAAAAATTGAATTGAGTGCCCAAATCCAATTGGATAACTTCTTTTTTTATTCAAGGCAATTAGCCCAAAAAGTTTCAATTTTAGTTGGCAAAACACTTCAGAATTCCACTGTATGGAAAGAGAAGTAGACGGTTTTTAGAAAAGTTCATCTTAATAGAAATAAGGTGCCTAAGTCAAGGATGAAGAACAAATAAAGAATTGGGAGGAGAAAATTGTCAAAGCTTATCCCTTCCTTCATATGGGCACCCAAGATGAGAAGAAAAAAAGAAAATAAAGCGATGAAAATTCAAATTTATATTATTTTTGAAGGGATGAAGATAGAATGTTATGATATTTCTTGGAAATATTTGTAAAAAATCATAAATACAATAGACCACTTTGAGGGGTTACCTCGAATAATCAGATAATATGATATGAATTCAATAATAGTTGATGATTTGGGAGGAATATCTCCCCTTTATTTATAGGCTTAACTATGTAGGGACATACCCCTTCATCCTAATAAAGAGTATTTAAGGTATTAACTAAAACTAATGTTAAGGTTAAGCATGCCACACGTGCTTAACTTTGTTTGCCTACGTATCGTAATTCAAGTACTACATGCTACTATAAACTAGTCAAGCAAGTGTGGATATAGAACAAAATAGTAAAACTAGAAAGATATCATACTTCCACACTAGAAGCTTTTATTCATTATTGCAGCCACAGCACCATGGTATCACAAGTTTTTAGCAATTATAAACTACTGGCACCTCCTCCATCTTATCCCAATAGACTACATATAACGTTCGGCGATGGTTAGGTAACCAACCAACACGACGCTTCATAACAACATTAACATTAATCGGGACTTGATTACCCGAAAGTACATGACATGTATTATTCTCACTAACTATTGTTATATTAGCAATTGGTTGACTACGACCAAGGCCGACTACGGCCGACTACAACAAAGTAAAGATATACTACTTACATCATCCCCCCCTACAAAGTAGTCGTCTTCCAGACGACTGAAAATAAAAAATGCCAACTCCTCGTCCTTTTCGTGTAATTGATTCTCCCTCTGTGCTGAAAGTCGTTGTGCATCGGCCACCTGGGTATCATTCTCTATCAACTGACCCAATACTCTATCCCTTTCTGCTAACTTCTTCAAGAGTTGTCACTCTCATTTGCTCGGCTGCCAACTGCTCTTGCAACTGTACTACATTGGCTGAAAAATACATATTTTGCATTGTTTTTCTTAGACTTTACTTTCTCCAGGTCGATGCTTGGTGCGGCAATGGATGGTACGAATTCCTTTTCCCAATGTACAGACTCCTCACTACGCCATACAGATTTATCCTTAACACAGCGTACGATCTCCTTCCTAGCTCGTACAACCTCTGCTCTATCCAAGTGTACGGTTTCATCTGCAACTCGTACAGCCTCTTCTTTATGATAGCGTATAGCTCTTCCTTCAAGTCATACGGCTTCTCCTCTGCCAGAGCGTACGACTCTTTCTCCAGGTCGTACGACCTCTCCTCTACCAGAGCGTACGACATCCCTTCTCCTCAAGCGTACGGCCTCTTCTTTGGCTGAGCGTACGGCCTCCCTTATCTGCAAGCGTACAGACTCCTCTCTCTTCCAGCGTACGGCCTTTCTCTCCCAGCGTACTGAATTCTTCAACTGTAACCGTGCGGATTTCTTCAAGTGTAGGCGTACGGTCTTGGATTTCTTCAAATGTACGGAATCTTCATTATGGCGTACGGCCTCTTCTTTCTTCCAGCGTACGACCTCTTCTTGAATGCGTACAATGTCAAAATCTTGAAAATGATGAAGCCGTACGCTGTGAAAAACGTGACATTGAGAGAGCCGTACGGTGTCCAAAGCTTGAATGAGAAGAAGCCGTACGATGTGAAAATCTTGAGATTGTGATAGCCGTATGATGTCAAAACTCTGGGAGTGTCGTACGATGCCAAGAATCTGAGGATGTCGTACGCCTGGAGTCTCTGTGCGCAGTTCCACTGGAGAATGAAGAACTTGCAAGTTTGCTATGCTCTGGAAACTTTGAACAATTCCGACCTGCAATTGCCGTATGTTGTAAAAATTGCCCAATTGCCGTACGATGTAGACCTTGCCCAATTGCCGTATGACTTGAGAGTAATTTGGAGGTGGGGCGACTTGAAAATGTTCTGAATGTCGTACGACTTCAAGACACCAGGAGCGCCGTACGACTGGAGAAAACAATTCGTGCCTCATGAATGGAGTCAATCCTTGCCAAACGATTTGAGAGGCATTATCAAAACCTCGTACGACCTTGAGGTACTTAGGAAGCCGTACGACTGCTCTATTTGGCAATGGATGTTGAGTTTGGAGTCCCTGATGCTGTACGATGTACAAATTAACTGAATGATGTATCACGCTAAGTCCCTGGTGCCGTACACCCGCCCTCTTGTGCGTCGATGTCTTCCTTACTTGAATCTGTTTTTCCCTTCTTCGATTCCTTTTATGTTCTCTTATGCCACCGAGTGTTCCTGATGGTCGCACTTCATCCTCCTTTGCTAGGCGTCAGTTGTGTTGCACTCTAAAGCTTCTTCTTTTAATACTTCGCTGACTTTTACTTCCTTCAACGGCTTTTCTCCCTTGGCGGGTGATGGTCCCAATTCGCACTTTAATTTTAATTTTACATTCTCTTTCCTTGCTCGGCTTCGCTTTTACCATAAGTCCGTTTCTTTTATTTTTTATAACTCCATACAATATATTCGTCTTTTTAATACTTTTATTTTTTCCTTTTTGTATCTTTTCTCTTTTTTCAATCTCTTTTAATTCCCTCTCCTTATTATTCTCATCTTCTCTCTCCTCTCTCCTCCATTTGTCCTGTTTTTCGTCATTTATTCTCCTACTCTCCATTTTTTGATGACTTTTAGCTTTTTTCTCTTCTATCTTTAATTTTTTCAATTTTTGTTTATTTTCTCTCTCATCTCCTCTCTCTTCTCTTTTCTTTTTTTCTAATTTTTTAATTTTTTCATACTTTTAATTTTTTAACTCCAACACAATTTTTTCATCTCGTACTTGCTCGGACTTGTGGACTGGTGTATCGTCCAGTTTTGATACTCTTTCTTTGTACTCTCCATTCTCGGCCGGAAATGTTTGGCTGGGCCTTCCCTGTTTCTCTTCTTCCTTGATTTCCCCGATTTGTAGCATGTTACACTCTCGGTGGAACACTTCATAGTCTTCCATCTGCCAATGAAATAAGCCATTCAGTGAGCTTGTCTCGTCCTCCGAACAACTCTCGAGTTCAAGTACGCCTTCAGTGTTCGGTTCCATAGCTTTCCTTCCTTCGTCCACATCCGACTCACCTCCATCCGATTCAGATCCAGAGGAAGCCAATTCTTCGCTTACGGCCTGGTTCTTCAAGTCAATGACGTACTTTCGCCTGTTGTTCTCGATTGAGAGTGTGTTCCTCTTCCAATTATGATTTGCCTTCGCGGCTATCAACCATCCTTTCCGAAGTCGTGCATTGTTAGCTTTCCTCTGTAATGGGATGACAACAAAATTTAGCAAAAACTGTTGTGTGCCGATCGTCACCTTCTGCGCCATCAGTGTTCCCAACGACTTGATACCATGTTGATCAGCGCCCACCAGTTGGAATGTCGGCAGCCAAAGTGTAGGCTTCCTGAGACTCTTCCATGTGTCTTCAGGTAGTACGTTGACTCCCGATCCTCCATCGACGATAGTATTTGTCAAGATATTCCCTTTGATCTCCATATGCACCACCGCTGGCATCTTCCCGATGTTCGCTGTGAGCAATACTGGCTCGATTGTTTGTTCACCGTACGGTGGCAGTTCTCGTATCCATTCTTGCCTTCGTTCCTCCGATTGCGGTTGCTTGCCATCCCCGACGATGTTTGTAATCGCCAGTCCCAACTGCGGCATAGTCTGGAGGTCAGTTACTTTGATCGGTATGGTGGTCTGCAGTACCTGCTGTACAATGTTGGTTTCCGCCTCCGACCGCCGAGAGGCTCCTGGCTTCTCCAAAGGTACTTTGTTTTCCTTCGCCATCGCCAGTTCCACTTCCGTATTAGCTTCCTTCATCCTTTGTTTCTCCATACATGGATCTAGGTAAGTGGCCTTTTTTACTTGTGCTCTGGTGATCGCCAGTACCTCTTGTTCTTCTACTTCCAGCATGTGGATACCCTTTTGCTTAGGGCATTCGTTATCTTCATGATCGCCTGGTCCAAACCACTTACACAATCTCCCTCTCGAACCTTGACCGTTTTGGCAGTCCCTAGTGAAGTGGCCCCATTCGTTGCACTTCTTGCATTGGATCATAGGCCTTCCTTTTGCATCGTACTGTATCATGTTTCTTGGACTTCTATTGCTTCGGTAACCTCCAGGGGATGCATTGCTATTGTACTGGGGCTTTGGTGGTGTGTTCGGCGGTGTTGACGGCTCTCCATGAGTGAAGAGTACTTGTGCACTTCTGGCTTTTAAGTTGTATGGGCATTCCTTGACGGAATGTCCCATCACTTGGCAGATATGGCAAAATAACTTCTTGGGACAGTTCGCCTTTGTGTGACCTTCCGCATTGCAGTTCGTACACCACAGTTCTCTGGCTTCTCTCGTATTCTCCTTGCCGGCCTTCAATTCTTTCATCATTCGCATCATATCTTCCCTGAGTGCTTGTACTGTTTTGGATTCACCGTCCCTGTCGTCCGTACTCTCCTTGTCGTCTGTCTTCTTTTTCCCTCGGGAGGATGTTTTATTTTCACTTTCTATGTCCATTGCCCTATTGTATGCTTCGGCATATGACGAAGGAGGTACGACTTTCATTTTCTTCCTTAATGACGGAAGCAAGCCCTCGATGAACCATCTTTTCTTCAACCCATCGGCCGGTTGTGCCTCCAATTTCCCCAGTAAATCTTTGAGTCTTCGGTTGTGGTCCGCATACTCTCGTGCTTTCCTTGCTTGGTATTGTATATCTCCGCAACAATCTTGCTGTCATCTCTAAGAAGTTTGAACTCCTCCTGGAAAGCTTTCTTCAATAACCTCCATGTAGCTTTCTGTGCTTGATCCAATTCAGAGTACCAATCAATGGCACTCTCTCTGAGTGTCACTGGAAATGCTTTCAGCCACTGGTCGGGATCATCCTGTCCACTGGCTATCCAAATAGTCTCACATGTCTTACAATGTCGTACGGGATCTTCAGACCCATTCCCCATGAACTTCGGCAGCTTTTGCCGCTCCGGATGAGCCATCGTTCCCCGCTGTCCTCCTTGTGTGTTGGACCCGATTAGACTGGTTTCCTCGCTACGTTCTGGTGCGTCACTTGCACTCTCGGCCACGTACGAGTCACTCCCACGTCGTTCCTCAGCGTCCGCGACACCTTGAGTCTCCTGGGGTTCCCTTTGGTACTCTCTCCGCCTCGGGGTACTGGGCTCTGATCTTCCACTTGTTAGGCGTTCGTCGTTGTCTGACAAGGACAACTCCCAAAAACGGCTGATGCTACTACTCAATTCATCTTCGTTCTCATCGGGATCATATCTTCCTATATACGGGGTGCCGAAGGGTTTTCCGTCCCTTCTGTCAAACTTTGGTGCGCTCGTCCAATGGATGTGTCTATTCTTGTCAGATTTTCATATGTTCTTTTTATGCTCTGATTTATTTCAATTAAGTCCTCATCCAATTCCTTACCGACTTGCTTTAGTCTTCTTCGCCGGTTTTCTTGGTCTTGTAGCCTGAGTGATCGCCGAACTTGCTCTTCCGAAGTCCCGTGCCTGTCAGGTACTCGATGCTTGTCTTTGTTCGGCCGTATGGGCATTTATTAGTTGTTCAAGCAATCATTGCTGGTTGTCGGAAGTACGACGCCGGCTAGTATCTCATTCTTCCTCTTCACGTTTGGTTCTGTCTTCGCAACGTTGCACGATTTGCTGTCTTCAGCGCTCGCGATCCTCTTCTTCGCGCAAATCCTGTAGGATAATGAAATGGCGGGCCAGTAACCTTGGCATGCGATTCAAGAGGTGGTTCACCTCGTTGTTTACTTCCAACCGATCCCAGATGACTTCCTCAGGGATCTCCCGAATGTGGGATTCCCTACGCACGTGGTCACGTAACGATATTTTCCACAAATTTACCAGATCTTCTGTCAATGAGTCTTCCCGTTCCTCATTAGCATTTACAGGTTCTTCCGCCGGTTGACCCATTACGCTGCCATGGCAGGTGATGCCCTAGTCCGTTCAGGCAACGACGCCAAATGTTTGCCTACGAAATGTAATTCAAATCTTACGTACTACTGGCAAACTAGTAATGTGCAGAACATAGAATAAAACAGTAACCAAAAAGATATCATGTTTGAATGCCATAAACTTTATTCATTTTCAGAAAAATCATGTACAATCACAGAGTATCACAATGCTTAACAATATAACCATCGGCACACGACTATCTCCTGACTATCCCAACAGACTACATATAACGCTCGGCGGTGGTTAGATAACCAACCGACACGACGTTTCGTAACAACATTAATATTAACATTAATCGGGACTTGATTACCCGAAAGTACATGACATTTATTATTCTCACTAACTATTGTTTTATTAGCAATTGGCCGACTACGACCAAGGCCGACTACGGCCGACTACAACAAAGTAAATATATACTACTTACAATCATCAACCATGAATGTGTTGGCGTTTAAATTCGCACCTCTGGAATGCGGATTTGAAAATGGACAGCTATGCATAGATAAACTGCTCTTCAAATTAGGAGGGGAAGCTCCCTCTTGCTGATGGTGTTTGAAAGAAAGTAAACTAAAACTAAGTTGCCTATCTTTTTGATCAGCTTAGAGCACAAAGGTTTTAAACACAAGCGCGCGGTGAGATTTTTCGATAAGAAGTTCCAACTACTTAAAACTAAAAGGCGTTCCCTAACCTCTCAAGTAATAAGCGAGCAAGAGAAGTTAGAAATTAACAAGGTAGATTTTTAGGCAAAATACT
Source organism: Sequoia sempervirens (assembly GCA_007258455.2). Taxonomy (NCBI): domain Eukaryota; kingdom Viridiplantae; phylum Streptophyta; class Pinopsida; order Cupressales; family Cupressaceae; genus Sequoia; species Sequoia sempervirens. Next base: position 10,104 of record VDFB02202168.1, read on the forward strand.
TCAATAATCTCTCTTTCAGCAGAACACCTACACACACTTCAACGAAGCTGAAATAAAGATCATAAAATTTAGAACATAGATAGCGAATCGAGGATTTTGGACCAAGGCAAAAGAGGCTCATGATTTTATTACTCAAATCTTTGAAACAAAGCTCACTTCTAGCATGCCTTGAACAAGAAATTGCAGCTAAGGAGGCTTGCAAACTTATTCTTAACACAATAGAAAACAACAATCTCACTAACTCCTTGTTGGCTAAAGAGGCTCAACAATTTGCTTATCACAACACAGATGAACAATACTTGAGCAACAAATAGAAGGCACAATAGGCTCAGCGTTTTGTTCTCACTAGCGGTTAAAAAACTAAATGAGCAAAGTATTTATAGAAGCGAGGGTAGGGAACCCTAAAATCTCCCTTGCTTTCTGATCTAGGGCTTGCTTTCGGCAAAGCAAAACATTACTAAATCTAAGAAGATAAAACCCTAGAAAGCAGAAAAAGCGAGGGCGCCAACTATTACATCTTATCTTCTTTCTATCCTCAAAGAATGGATGGGATTATTCAAGAATAGAAAGAAAGCGGGAAAGAAAGCTTCTAGAAGAAAGCTGCTTTAAAGCTCGATCACATCCGCTAGGAAGTTAGAGATTGTGTCCCGGTTCGGTGCATCTATGCCATCAACAACAAAACACTGCTTTTCAAGAATATCTTCAGCATCTGCAATGGATCTCAGGAAATCTTCAACCTCATTGGCCGCTTTATCGAACTTTGCTAACATCACTGAAATATGGCCTATCCTTCCTCCAACTGGACTGCAACTGTGAACAGCACTCTGGAATTGATTTTGCAGCTCCTCAAGCCCGACGTAAGAACTTTCTTCAAGACTGTATTGAGAGGGGATCTTTATGACGAATTCGCTGATGAAAAGAAGAGCTTCAACCACCCTTTGTCTGTAGACGATGAATTCTTCAGATATCCTCTTATAGGTTTTAACTTTGAAAACGTGACGCTCCCTCCAGGCAAGGATTTGTTTCTTGTGTTCTCTGGAAACTGCTGAACTGTAAGCCGTGTCTAAATCAGCAATGATAATCTCATGTCTCGGTTTTACTTCAGCCAGTGTCTGTTCAAATCCTTGGATACCTTGATGTAGCTTATGAGCGCCTTCCTTTAACTGGAACATCTGTGCCAAGATCTCCCTTCCTCTGACAATGAAGCTCTCGATCCACTCCTGCGTCTCTTTCCCACATATGACCAGCTGTCTTAACTGATGGTGATCAGCTGGTGTCTCCAAGATTTGGGGCAGCAACTGGGTTGTTTTTGAAGAACCACGATCAAGGTTAGAAATGAAAAGCCTGAGCTGCTGATTTTCAGCCTTGAGGGCTGCCTTGTCTTCTCCATCTTTAAGCACTCTTTCTTGAAGGTTTTCGGATACAACTTTGAAGAGACTCAAATCTGCATATGCGGTATTTCTCTCTGAGATTGGGCTGGCGACGAGTCAAATTACATGTTGCATAAAATTATTCTTAGCCCACATCTTACACGGGGGCACTGCAGTCTCTATGACTATCTTGTTATCAGGATTCCTATCAAAGTGAACTTGCTTCTTTGCCTTCTTCTTAGGAGGTTCCTGATAGATATTATCGAGATCATCAACACTCACTTGATATGAAGGCCTTCTCCTAACCCTTCCTAAGGAGTTCTCAAGCCAAGACACAGTAGTATCTTTACTAGCTTCCTCAGGAGGTACTGCTGCAATCTCTTCATCATCTTCGATATCAAGATCAATGTGAATTGGTGAAGAACCCGTCAAAGGTACAGAAACATGTGTTGAAGGTGGCTCCTCTGCTTCATTCTGAGGTATGGGCTCGTCAGGAGGAACTTCTGAATCAACTGTAGGCGGCTCCTGTATGACTATGCTTGAGAAATCCAACCTTCTTTTTACATTTTTATTTGATCTACAACCTTTGACGCCATCTTGAGACTGACTTTTACCCTTTCCCTTTGACTGTCCTCTGGAAGAAGAGGCAATTATCCTTGGTGGCTCTGCTACTGGAATGGAGTTCTTCCTTTTAAGCACTAAGAAAACCTTACTATGCTCAATGACTTGTTTTGTTCTGTCTTCAATTGAAAGAGATTCCTTGTTTGCCCAATTAACTTGTGGTAAGGGCTGATCCTCGATTCGTTTCTGAGTGTACATCGGGAGAAGCACATCTTCATCATCATATGATAGCCCTTCCATATCTTCATTTAAGCAATCTTTCATCTGATGGAGAGTTAGCCTGCTGTAACTACGCCTTCGCACTTCAAACTCATCTAAACAGTTAGCCCAAAAATCTTCAAGTGCGGCTATGTGATTATAGTTCTTCTCCAATCGGCCAGCGTAGACACCATGAGGATCAAATGATCGCCTCTCGCTGTAGGACTTGAGGCCGAATTTATCTAACTCTTCTCCAATTGTCCTGGCATCTGCAGCAGTCCTGCATGTATAAATACCCAACCCTAATGGAAAGTGAAGAGAGGGTTTCTTTCTATTCCTCAAGATTGTGTGAACACCGTGAGCCTGCCTCAAGAATTCCATGAAGATGACCTCATCTGACGGATACCTTGGCAACATGAGCGGGGCACCTGAATAACCATAGACCCTGAGATGGGTAAAGGTAGGAAACTGTATAAACCAATCCGCCCATTCCGCCATTGCTGCCCTGGCAACTGAAGAGATGCGGACGTGCAATTCGTTGTCTAAGTCCCGCACTGTGTACATCAAGAATGCCTCGTTCACCCTTTTGTAGTGGTGCAATGACTTTGTGAATTCCAACTGGGGATAATAGTTATATATGTGTTGTACGCTCAATGATCCCTCGGTGTTCAACCCTTTTGTACCCAAACCAAATTTTTTGCTTCATCAAGGCATTTTGCATAAACTAGTCTTAACCTTGCTAAAATGATGTAAAATACAGTTTTGGGCAATATCAAGCAGGGATTTTTGTCAATATTTTGTCAGTCAAAGTCAGTTTTATTGAATAGAACCTAAAGCAGAGACTCAGAATGGAGTGTTTGACGATGGAGGGACATCTCACGACGACATTTCATGGTGCATACGATCATTTCAGTGATCAAGATGAAGTTTTCAGTGATTAATATATGAAGATTTCTCAGGAAAAAGCATAAAAGCGCAACTATAGCCCAAGGGCGCCCAGCTTGTTGAAGGTCAAGATGTTGCTAAAAACGTTCAAGCATCCAGTCAATCTCTTCAGAATTGGTCTGGCTATCCGATAAGCTATCCAGCGAAGCATTTCGAGATCTACAACTCCGACAAACAGCGACAGAAGTTGAAATCCCTAAAGTTCCAGATGTGAGAAATTTGTCACTTTCAGGCAAAAGCGCACCTCTAGCCTGAGGGCGCCCATCTTAAAGAGGGGGTAAATCTTGGCATTTTCGATAATGGATATAGTCAATCCGTTCTCAACTAGTCTGCTTATCTGGCGAGATATCAAACGCAGTCATCCGAGTTTTAGAACTCCGGCAGTAGTCGTCTGAAGATCAGCTTATAATGAAGTTTTTACGTTTTTGAGCTTCTCCGTTGATTCCCAGTGCAAGTACAGCCCAGGGGCGCTGGTTTAGAGGACCCTTCCAATGCCAAAATTTGCAGACAGAGTCTTCCTAACATCAGTAGTACTCTAGCCTAGCTCCGCAATGCATCATCCAGCTTGTCGATTCGACGTTCCAGGTGATCGTGGCGGAGGTTCTACCAAGCACGTAATTTCACGGGCGGACCAACAAACAATTTGTAGTGTATTTTTACAGTCTAGAGGCGCCTAGCCTTTGGGCCTGTCAGATGAGTTCGTTCGTGTTCGAAGTCTTCACGGCTTTCGAGCGTAATCATTTTATCTATTCAACGAGCCTAGCCATCAGCCTTCGGAATTTGGCAGTCACTCGTACGTGCGAGGTCTTTGGCGAGATGCTGAAGAATGAAGATATCCGGAAAATGGCCAAGTCTGGAGCGGTAATTTTAAATAAAATACGCACTGGAGTGTTTGAGGTCTTAGAAGCAGTTTTCTTGCTTCGTCACCTCCAGGGACTTCTCTTGTGGGCCCTTCTGGCTGTCCGTTAAAACAGATAGTGCCTGAATCGGGTCATCCCAGCTCCAGATATCAGAGGTCAAAGTAGGGTACTTGGATGAAAGTTCAATATTCGTCAAAATGATGTCAGTGCAACTGAGAGACAGGGGCGCTTTTACTTTTGAGGCCCTTAACACAGCTTTCAGATGTCGTGCATATATCCGTTGGATGCAAAATATCTTCAGGCACGCAGTGAGCTTCGTTGCTTGTCAGCAGGGTTCACCGTTCACCGGCAGCAACCGTTTGAAGTGTCAGATGGCAATTTGAGAAATGGCTAAGTCTGGAACCCGTAAAAGCAATTTAACTAGGGGCGCCTAATTTTTCAAGGGGTTAAATGATGGATTTTGCAGTAGTGTCTCCTAGCAGACATTTCTTCCTTTTTCAATAGGCTTTTCGATGAATTCTTCATATCAGTCTCAACATCACCCGGTCATCCGAAAATCAGTGTCGAAGTTGGCCAGTCGTGACAGTGCTGTCAGCTATAAAATAGGAAGTTAGTAAAAAGTGAAATAACTTGAGCAAATGGACGCCTATGAGCTCAAGAGATGACTTTTCGGAATCGGTGAAGTCTAACGATGAATCTCAAAGCTTCATCCGGGTTGTCAACTGAAGTTCAAAATATTGAATATTTATTTTGTAATTTTAGCATTTAAAATGGCGATTTTCTATTTTTGGCGCCTTTGCTAATTGCATGATAATAAATATTTTATTATTTATTCAAATTCGAACTTCCAGTCAGTGGCAGTGGAACTGAAAGGCAACCAATCAGAGGTCTTCTATTTTTGTCAGGGTTTTCAATTCTTGCAGTTACTAATTGATGCGAATTTCTTCTTATTTAAAGTATGGCGCCTTCATTATTATTCACAGAGCTTTCAAAGGAAATTCGATTTCATTAAGAGCAAATTCAATCTTAAGTGAAATTCGTGTTTTTCAAAGCAAATTCATATTTTCAAAGGGGAAATCGAAGTTTATCAATTTTTCAAAGCAACTTCAAAGCAATTCGTATTTCTTCAAGAAGAGAAGGCGCGCGCACCTTTAAGGGAGTTCATTGTATCAAAATTAGCAAATTCTTCAGAGATCAAAGGTGTATTTCAAAATCCAAGGCGTTTTCAATATCAATTCGCAATCTTTCAATATTCAAAGGCAAATTTCATATTCAAAGGCGAATCCTCAAGATTCAATATAAATTCGTATTTTGTTCAAAGGCAAATTCGAATTTCTTCAAAGGCGCAAATTTCAAGAGAGGAAAATTCGTGGTTTTTAGAATAAAGGCGAATTCTTCTAGTTCAAAGGCAAAATCTACATCAATTTCCAGAGGCGATTTTACCTAACTAATCGTTTTGCAGATCAAAGTTTACAATTGTCAGCAATTTAAAGAAATCTAGGGCGATTTTCACAGAAGAAGAACATTCAAAAAACGTCTTTTTCGTCCTTCAATCTCAGATTTCTCTCAGAATACAATTTGCATGTACCTGAAATTGGCGAATTCTACAAGTTTCAGTATCTGGATCATTCTCATATAATTTCCTCGAGTTGAAATTGTGCGTTTGATTTTTCACGAATTTTTAACTTCAGAACGTTCGTTCTTGAGTTACTAGTTTTCTCAACTGAAAAGTCTTTGTACAATTGAGTAGAAGTTGAATTTTCGCAAATCTGACATTCTAGGTTGTCTTAGAATCCTTTTCTGGACAAAACCCATATCTCGGATTTTTCGCTGAAAATAATTCTTCGAAAGGTTATTTTTAACTCTCACAGGCTATTTTTAGCTTCCAGAAATCTTGTCAGAATATAGTCAAGTTCACAGTCAACAGGCTAGTTTTCCAAAATGCAGTTCACTCAGCTCGAATACAGGACCAAAACCGTCCTTACTCATGATTTTCTCAGGTTGGTTGAGACAGACCCTCACAAAGTATTGCCAGAAGCAGTGCTAGATCCAGTTAAGATCAGAAGTTCAATCATTCAAAATATTGAGCAATCTGGTTTATTAGAGGCCGCTTCCATACCTATCTCCGTTCCATGTGAATTATTGATAGCTTGCATTAAGCATTACAATTCTACTACTGTTGAGATAGTGTGATTAGCCGGGCCGAGTCATTTGAGTCTCAAACCTTTGAATATGAAGGAGTTTTGGCGTTCCTCAACACGGAAACGACCCTAGTTGTTTCTATGGGCGATTAATGCTTGAGCATTTGATCGCGTCTTGGACAAGTGTCAGAAGAAGATGGCAGAAAGATGGTTAAAACAAGCTAAGAACAGATTGCCAAACAATGTCGGTTGTGGTGAATACAAGGATGAGTATGCGATTCTAATCACTCTTGAATCGTGTCTCAGGTCAAGCACATGCAAATGTTTTCCAGCCTTGGATGTATTACATTATTGGTCGCATCATTTCTGGGCAGGAGCATTATGACTGGGCATCCTTCATCAGCGATATTCTCCACAGGCAAATCACCAGTTTCATGGTTGCTCATGAGTTTCATATGTGTTCGTATCTCGTGTACTTGATCGCTTATTAGGGTCAGTTCCGAGGGCTAAACATCGTGGGCATTCTCAGTGTTCAGAAAGTCTACCAGTATTATGATCAGCTTGAGTTCACTAGAGCTGAACGTCATTTCAAGCGTGTTCATGAGGCTTTCTTGACCTATACAGTGAGGAATTTGGACCGGGAATTGCACGTTCGTATCTCGGCAGTTGCTAGGGCAACGATGGATGGATGGGCAGATTGGTTTATTCAATTCCCAACATACACCTACATCCGAGTATATGGCTTTACAGGAAATCTAGCTATTCTTCCACGTTATCCTTCGGATAAGACAATCTTTCAGGAATTCCTAAGACAGATGCATGATGTTCATCGTCTTCTACGCCGCAGGCACAGACCATCTCTCAACTTTCCTTTTCAGTTTGGAATGTATTGGTGCAAGTCGGCAATTGATGCCAAGATTGCAGGGCAAGAACTTGAGAAATATCATTTTAAGTATCTTATTGAAGCACGTGCCTATGATCTTTCGGGTCATTACACAACTTGCCTTGCTGGAGGTATATATCATGAACCTTCTATGGAGGATTACTGGGCAAATTGCGTAGATGACTTGAGTTAGCGGAATCTTGATTACGGCCGCTTCTCTGATTTCTGTTTTTCTTAGCTCGAGAAAGATGTGGGAGGTTTATCGAATAATGAGGAGAGGTTCTTCCTGATTTTGAAGAAACGAGTTGATACCTAGCCGTTGCCGGTGATTGATTGATGCGCTTGAGGAATACATAGCGGTCAAAGAAGGTCAAGTAGAAGTTATCCGAGAACCGGTATACTTTACCCTTGACAGCAAGAAGACAAAGGAGGGTAAGTGTTCCCGGCCGACGCCCGATAGTGGTGAAACTATGCGTTACACTTCCCTCGTCAAAACCTAAACAAAGAAAAGGTAATCCTCTAAGAAGGTCAAGCGTAAAACGAATTCAAAAGGAAGCAGGAAACTGCCGCCTATCCCCACCTGCAGGATCGGCGAGGAGAGCCGGTTGGAAGTTAGTTGAGGCACAAGCTGAGTACGGTTCAACCTCAAGTTCCCTACATCGATTTTGGTAGTCCACCAGTCCCAATTCATCGAATCAGTTTAGACTCTCCACCTCGCAGTGGGTCTTCTACACACTCCCTCTCATCAGTACCTCCTGTCGCTAGTGCAAACCCTTCTAGTAGCATTAGCTGAGACCAATCTTGGATCGAAGCTCAGTTAGGAAGGAAGAGGAGGCAACCATCTTATGTTGTAATCATTAGATTTTGATGACATTTACCAGGATGCGCCAGACAAGAGAGTCAAGAACATGGTTCATGTAGAGAGAAACACTTACATGGAGATTGTCATTGAAACTGCCGTACCTCCACAAGGTAAGGACTTGGCTGAGTTGGAATCTCAGGATTTCGAGGTTATCACAGTTAACCTTGGTCATAGCACACGTCAGACTCAGGTTGATCTCCTACAAGTTGCTACAGACAGTGCCAGGGATAGAATACTAAAGGACGGAGAAGATAAGACAGCCCTCAAGGCTGAAATCAGACAGCTTCGTCAGTATATTTCTAGCCTTGTGCATAGACCCGATGCCATTAACACACTTCCACCGATGCTTGAGACTCCAGCAGATCAAAATCAACTCAATCACTTGGTTGCATATGGCAAGCGTTTGGATGAGTGGGAGGAGGAGTTCGTTGCTAGAGGCCGTACTATGCTCACAGAGTTATATCAGTTGCGGTACAATGCACGAGAGCTCCGTCTTCGTCTTCAGGATGAGGAACGAGATATGGCTATTAACAAACCCCAGGATGAGATTATGATTGCTCACCTGAGTGTGGCGTATGATGCAGTCACAGATGCAGAAGACAGAGAAGCTATCTACTCTTGGAAGACACAATTGGTTTTCAGGGCAAAGATAGAAGACACTTTAGCATCAGAGTTGGCTGAGAGTAGAGAGCACATCACTAGTGCACTCCGGTTTGTGAATAGTATCTAAACACCGTCTTGGTTATCAGATCGAGGGTGGTGCCTACGTGGAGCTTACCGATGTTCAGTCAGAGCTCCGGGCACTCATTCATACCATTTTCGGTGGGGAGACCATTGGCTGTAAGATTACTCAGCTTACAGTCATGTCAGCATTGTTTGACGAGGCAATGAGGAGTAGGGGCGAACTTCAGTCTCAGATCACAGCTGGTGAGGATATGCTGCATCGACATAGCATTCTTCGACAGAGTCTCATAGCTCTAGATAGTGATACAGTTAACAATCTCGTTGAGGGATTGGTTGCTCGAGATCACACACCAAGTAAGCGCTGGTTCCCCACTACCGGGATGAGCATTACACACACGGTTGAACTTGGTGTTACCCTTTCAAGTTAACTTCGATGTTGTCATATTTAATGCATATCTATTATGAATCAACTTTACACTTAGGTTTTATTTTAGGGTTTTACGTTAGCGGTGGTAGTCTTCCGGTTAGCTTCGCTTTCAATAAGGGCGTGCATGCTGCGCTGGTGTCCATTTTTAGATTAGATGTTTGGTTAGCGATGGTAGCTTTCCAGTTAACTGTATAGTTTACTTCATTAGGGTTTAATAATTAATCTTGCATGCATTTGCGAGACTGTAGTTAACACAAGGTGATTTTAGGGTTCCCTACACTTTGATGTATATAAATAAGAGCTTTTGCTCATTTGTAAATAACTTTTGCTTGAGAGAAATATATGCTGCACCTACCTTGCCCTCAATATTGCTCTTTTGGTATTTGTTCATGTGTCTTCGCTATTACGATTAATTGTTATGCCACATAGGGTTTCAAGAGATTGTAATGGTGGATTCTTTCCATAGTTTAGATAAATCTGTTTTGAACACCTTTACCATTGTGATCAATTGTTATACCCATAGGGGTTTCAAAGAGATTGTGATGATAAATCTGTTTTGTGTATCTTTACCATTGTGATCATCGTTATGCCACATAGGTTTCGAGAAATTACGGTGATAAATGTCTTGTGAATCTTTATCAGTATAATCCAGGTTATGCCACATAGGTGTCGATGAGGATTGTGATGATAAATCTATTTTGTGAAGTCTTTACTATTTTGATCAAGTGTTGTGCCATAGAGGTTTTCATAAGATTGTCATGGTAAATTCTTAAATCTGTTTTGTGCCCAATAAACTTATTCGGGTTGAGATAATAGTCGCGCCACCTTGCCTTCAAGTAGAGAATCTGAATTCGTTTATCGTCAGATAGTCAAACCTTGCTCCGTTTCCTCATGCTCTGTTTTCCTGAGGAGATTGGATAGATTAAGTTTAGTTGTAGTTAGTGGATCTGCAAAACCAGAAAATACTCAGCTACAACGTATAAGTTCTTTCAAGAAAGCCTTGTGCCTCTACAGCTGAAACAAAAAGACAGGACATAGTTTAGCTTATTTCCCTTTGCAAGTATTTTTGTCAAAGCACAACGAGGGAGCTTCCCCTCCTAATTTGAAGAGCACTCATTGCGTAGTGTACATAGGCTGTTCATAACAACTTTTACTCCAGAGGTGTTAGTTGTTACGCCAACAGTTCTTTCTGGCGCCCACCGTGGGGCACGAGGCCTTGAAATAACTTCATGTCACGGTTATGACTATCTGGCGTCCTACTGCTCCAGTATTACAACCAGCACTAAGTCCGCCTGTTATTCAGCCGAATTTAGTATTCATCTAAGCAGAACAGTCAGATATTATCAGTAGCTTGCGCACGTTCATTTTTGAAAATCATACATCTACCACTCAGTGGAGAAACGCGGCTACAACTCTGGATAAAGAAGAAGAAAAAGCAGATCTTGCAGCAGGTAGACCAGTTTTGCCACCTCCCACGTGGAATTAAGCATCCTGGCGTACCGAGTTTACATTAGAAGGAGAGGAAATCCTCCTATCCAGCCGGATCCTGTTTTTGAAGAAGCTCCTGATCAGTTTACTGAATCAGAAATTTTTGAAGAAGAATCTCCCACTCCAATTGCAGAGATGGGTGATCGTATTATTAACAACAACAATGGTGATGATCACAACGGTCGTAACGAATGAAACGCAAGACGTCCAGCCCCCTTGCCTTGGGGCGACAATATTGGACCGTTGGCTTTACCAGGACATCATGAATTGCCCAAGGGATCACGCAAGTTTTTCCCGAGATTTCATGGCAATGGTTCTAAACATCCAGATGAACATTTATCAGCATTCACGGCGGCTTGTTCCGTTTTGCATGTTGCGCATGAGGACATCGCCGTTCGTCTTTTTGTGGAGACTCTTGAAAACAATGCAGCAGATTGGTTGAATAATCTTGAGCCAGGAATTATCACCAGTTGGGCCATCATGAGTGAGAAGTTTTTGGCAAGATTCAAGCTTGTCGAGGACAATCATAGATTATTTGCACAACTCTCAAATTCAAAGATGGAAAAGCATGAACCGATGAGAGAATTCGTGGCAAGGTTTAATCGCCTTGTTACACGTCTTTCTCACACTTTGAATCCGTCTGATGAGATTTTGATGAGTTCTTTCATCAACGCGTTGCCGTCAGAAATTGCCTTTTTCTTGAAGATAAGCGAAGAAGATGATCTACAACACCTTCAGGAGGAAGCAATCAAGCTTGAAGATAACATGATTACAACCGGCAAGATGAAAGATGATTCGATCAGGCTGCTTGTGCAAGCGTCGGCTGATCCATTGCTACAGAAGGTAGCAAATGAGGTGACGATACTAAAGCGGCAGTCACCATCTCAAGGGCAACCAGCCTTGCCCACACCACCTTTTCAATCACAACCAACATATCAGCCGAGAAGGAATAATTTTCAGCCGTACAATAATTTCAAGTCAAAGTTTCCGCAAGGAGAACCAAGACAAAATAATGAAGCTGAAAAGGCTACGGTCTTTTGCACGTTCCATGATTCAGCAGAGCATACCGGAACTACTTGTCCGGAAAATCAAAGAATGAATCAGCTCATGGGATTTGCCGATTCTGCTCCTGGTTCAGACTTTATACCTTCCAGTTCAAATGTCGTCTCTTCACAACCAGACGAGTTTGATGGCGACTCCGCAACGGGATATTTTGATCGAGAACCCGTTAATGAAGAAGAAGAAGAATCCCGTCGTTTTTCTCTTGCAGTGAATCACGAGAATATCACCTCACCTGTGTTCACACGTGCTCAACATTTCAAAGCACAGAAGGAGGAAGAGGAAAAGCGGAATTTGAATACAAAAGCAAAGGAAGTAGCTTCTACTTCCAATCAAAAACTTTCACAAGAAAATATCTTGCCAGCAGCTTTAGATACGTCTTCAGCAAGCTTTGACATCGTCTCTTCCATGATGAAGACGAAGGTACAGATATCTCAGCTGGAGTATTTACAAGATCATCCAGAGCAGTTGGATAGAATCTTGAACGTTCTTAAAAACAAGAATGTCGTTCAGCCGACATTGCTACAATCCTCAGTTCCTGCAGAAGAGAAGCCGAGGCCGTTTTATATATCTTTATATATAGGAGGTTTTAAGCTGAGCAATTGCATAATTGACAGTGGAGCTTCGGACAACGTAATGCCCTTACAAATTATGAACGCGTTGGGACTTTCATGCACCTCGACTCAGGAAAAGTGTTACTCACTTGAATCCAAACCAGTGCCGTTAGTCGGTCAACTCAAAGATGCGCAAGTGAGGCTAGCGTCGTGTCCAGAGAAAAAGATCATGATGACTATTCTAGTAGCCGATATTCCTACCAGTTATGGGATGTTACTTAGTAGAAGTTTTTGCAAGGATCTTGGAGGAGAAATACAAATGGATTGGTCGTTCGCGACAATCCCATTGAAGAAAGGTACTTTCAAGTTAGAGCCGGAAACCAAATCAAACTTTACAGTGGTGAAGTCCCAAGACCCACATGCTCAAGTGTTGTATCAAGACACGGGTCCAGGCACATATGCTATGGTGTCTGAAGTGACGGAAGATTGTCAAAATTTTGCTCTTTCCACCGAATTATCAAATGAAGAATCGAAGATGTGGACGATGCAGTTTGATGGCAGTTGTTCGACTTCAGGTTCCGGAGCGGGAGTAGTGATTATCTCTCCCGAAGGTCGTTTATATCCTTTTGCATATAGGTTGCAATTTGATTGCACTAATAATACTGCAGAATATGAGGCGCTTTTGTTAGGTCTCAAAAACGCGAAGGATATGGGGATCAAGCTGCTTCAAGTTGAAGGAGATGCAGAGCTGATCGTAAAGCAGGTCAGAGATCAATTTCAAGTTAGAAAGAATCGTCTCCAAAACTATAGGCAGAGAGTATGGAATGCAATCGAATGGTTCGATGCATTTAATATCAAATACATTTCAAGAATGAACAATAGCAAAGCTGATGCGCTTGCAGTTTCAGCCGCTCTTTTTATGCATAACTCTGACTTTCGTCAGAATTCATTTACTATTGAGTTAATCTATAGACCAGCTGTTCCTGATAATTCAGACAACTGGCAAGTCTTCAGTGATGATGAAGATATTAAAGAATTTCTCGTCATGGGAGACAATTACAAAGAATTGTTCTTTGAAGGGAGTTCAACTCCTCACAAAGAGTCAATTACTGAAGAATCTGAGGTTATAGAGTCTGGGATCATACAATTGAAAGGAAATCAGATTCCTAAAGGTTTTGTATCCTTGGAGGATATTTTTGACAGGCATGATCGTTACATCCAAGATCAGAAAAGGTCAGGGGTGAATACTTCGTCAGAATATAGTCAAGTCAACATAGGTACTGAGGACAAGCCTCGGCTTGTGAATTTGGGCACGTGTTGCACTTCTGAAGAGACTGAGAGGTTTATCGCCTTGTTCAAGCAGTACAAGGAT
>VDFB02202169.1:0-21712 GCA_007258455.2 Sequoia sempervirens
AATCCTTGAGTACATTTATGCAGCATCTTGGATCAGATCGGGGTTTTCCGTTGGATTCAGAGCGTTGAAAAAAGTCAGAAATGGCTTTCGTTTTATTTATTTTCATCACCGATTGCCAGATCTGCGAGGGTTGTAAGATCGGTGATTTATCTGTTAGATTTGGGGGTCGCCTGATTTTCAGAGCACTTTGGGCCCAAACGGACCTCGCTGTTGGATTCGCAGCGCCCAAAAACCCCCATTTTCATATAAAGCATGTCCGATTTGGACACTGTCGACCGGAGAAGCACAAATTTTTTACCCGAGGGCCGTACGGCCCCCAGGCACTGTTCCCGAGGCACAGATTTCGAGAAAAATTCAAAAAATTCATTAAAAAATCAAAAACACGGAGGAAGTCTGGCGCCACCCGTTCAAATGGGTTGGGCCACCAGGCGGCCACCGGGCGGCCACCAGGCGGCCGCCGGTGCACCACCACCGCCGGTGGCCTCCCCCTGCAGCGCCACCCGCTTCGCATCAGCCCCCAAGGGCTTATCGCTGCCAGCCTACGGTCGTATTGGGGACCGAGAGTCTCCGGAGCAGCCCCTGTCGGCCTCTTAGCCCCTGCCGATGGTCACAGATGTGACCAAGAGCTCCGCCGAAGGATCCAGCTGCCAGCCCCCTGGTCCGCCCAGGCGACCAGGGGCTTTAATTTTTTAGCCCCTGAGGGCTGCAGAAGGGCATTATTGGGCAGTTTTGAGCAGTTTTATGGAAACGCGCATAACTTTCACATACGGTGTCGTTTTTTTGCAAACGAGATATCACCGGAAAGCTGTTTCCGAGCTCTACGCATTGGTGCTTGTGATATTTTCTGGTTTTGCATTTTTAATGCTTTTTTCTGTCTCGGAAGTCAGATATTGTCATTTTCACTCCGGGATCCATATCTTTTGACTCGCTTATCCGATTTTCGTGATTTTTGCGGCGTTGGAAAGCTGGTTTCGGCCTCTATGCAGATCTGAGGTCATTTCCAGAAAATGTGTAACTTTTTTAGGCATGCATTCTTTTTTGTTTCATGCTCTAGGTTTGCATTTTCACTCATGTTTCTATTTTTTTGCATCATCTCCTTATGCAATCATTGGGTATTGTAATAACGAACTGATATAAAGTTCCATTCAGGGGGGTTTCATGCATAATAATCTGATTAGAGTGTTTTTTTTTCACTTTGATCCCATATTCCATCTTGTTTTGATGGCAACTCACATGAGTCTATCTGGTCTCTTAGTTTATTTTGGCCACAATTCTTGTCTTGCTTGACACATGTCAGATTCATTGGTTCACACTTCAGATTGAGAGCCTATGGTTAATGATCCACATTGGATCCATCTCAATTTGAGGGCCATTTTTTTTGTGGTTATTGTTCGAGAGTCTATTTTTGGTACTCCTTCCCATGGAAGAGTTTCAGTCATAGTTTGACATCGGCATCGAGATACACAACTTCCAGATTTGTCATCATTATGGGTCCATTCATCTACTGTTGCTTACAGATTCCAGAGTTGATCCAGTTTGGAGTTTTTGAGTGTTCCGTGGCATCGGGTCTTCTGTTGCTTTAATCATGATTCCTTGAGTCAATCGGTGACTCTCATCCGGTTTCAGTAGTATACAGAAGAATATTTCCTTGCTTGCCTATATCAAGTTCCAGTGTTACTCTACAGAGTTCTTCCAGTGCTTCTTCCGCAGCCCGATTCGTCTCGAGGGGTTTCTCTCTCTTTGCATTTGTACATGAGTACCTGCAGGCCTTGTTGCCGGGACTCATATTTGCATAATAATCTGCTTCTCCCTAAGTTGCACTTATGGGGAGGTGTTGGTGTAATTAATTATTAATTACACTTTGCATAAGTTTACTTAGGCATTATTTATTTCCTAGGTTATAGGATCTTATCTTTATCTTTTGAGCTATCTTGTTGCTCAAGATAAGATTAGGTTTAGGAATCCTTGCTTTTATAAAGCAAATAATCTTTTGTAATTAATTGGTCTTTTCGAATATATCAATTTGCATGTTTTTATGCAATCTCTGCTTTTTCTTTTTCCTCTTCTGTGGAAGGTAATTTTCAGGTTTGCAATAAGATCTTGGCTATTCTAACACATCATATGGCATCTTCACAGACTATCTTCTCTACATTTCAACCTTGTTCTATGTCTCCTATCTTGATGGGAAACAATACATACATGAGTGTAACAGGGAAGGGATCTATTAGCATTGGGGAGAACACTTTTAAGGATGTCTTGTGTGTTCCTCATTTGATGAACAATCTACTTTCCATTTATCAGATCACACATGGTGGAGATGGGAGAACTGTGGAGTTTACTCCTAATTCTGTTATCATTCGTGACTTGGAGACTAGAGATATCATTGCTACTGGGGTGGTTGATCATTCATCTCGGTTGTATTCTTTTGCACAGTTTTCTTTTGATGGTGACAATGTTCCTTCGGTTGTTGATCACATACACCATGATTCAGAGGAGACATTTGGCTTTTTGAACTTGGGATTCTCACATCAGATCCAGTCCTTGAGCCATGCATCTCATCTCCTCCTCCATCGTTGTACTTGATGATACTTGTGTTACTACAGTTTTGGCTCCTAGTAGATTCGATGCAATGAGGATCCGTTATATCTTCTAGATATGGCTACTTTGGATGATTTCCTAACAGGTATTTCGACTTGTTTGTGGAGTCTCATCTTGCAGATTTGGAGGACACCATCAATAGCATTCATCTTCTCTTTGATGAAGATGCACCTTCTTCAGTTGTTGTGAGGGAACACCTTTGACCCTCTTGTTCATTCTCTACATGATCATTCTTCTCAGTTTGGCGTGAGTGTGGATACTTTTGGACAACATTTGGAGAAGGCTTCTTTGTCTTCAGAGGGGATATCCTTGTCTTTGGATAGTGCTCTACATTCTTCTCTACTAGATGTTGGATTTTCCTCTTCAGCAGTGTGGCCTAGAACGCCTGATTGGAGTGGTTCAGCTTTCTGCATCGACATGGAGACACTTGGGCATGCTTCAGAGACATCATCCATCATCCATGACATCCTGCATACATCCTTGGTTTTGTTTCTTCCTAAGGGGAGGAACGTTGTTCGGAGTTGGATCATCTTCAGCATTCAATGTCAGCTTCTACCATTCTTGCAGGAGACTCAACATTGAGGGGGGCTGCCTTGCTTCTCTTCTACTTCTCTCTTATGGGGGGTCTTTTTCCTCACATGGGGTTTTTACCTTCTCATTCTTCATTTAAGAGCATTTCTATTTTGTATTTCATCTCTCTTTTGAGGGAGTTTTGTCCCATGGGTTTTCTCCCTTTCCTCGGCTTGTGAGAGATTGCATTGATTGCATTGTTTTTGTACATGGGTACCTAACATGGCCTAGTAGCGAGACCCATCTTGCATTTTGCATTTGTGTACATTCTCCCTAAGTTGCACTTAAGGGGGTGTTGGTGTAATTAAATGTCTTGTACCTTGTCCTAGGTCATAATTACACCTTAGTTAAGTTTACTTAGGGACCACATAGGAGGTTGTTGGAGATTTTCCACTTTTGGTGGACTTGACATGTCATTACCTCATCATTTCCACCTTTTGTGGACACATCATGTGATTATCTCTCCACCTTAAGTGGAGTGATAGCTCTTCATAGTTGTCTCATGTCATAAGATTATGACACTTGTCATAATCTTATGCCCTTCTATGTTCTCTCCTTGGCTATATAACCAAAGGGGTCTCTCATTGTAATCAAATAATAATCATATCATATCAATGACATTGAATACAGTTTATTCTTGTCATATTCTCTCTCTTTTCTTGTGCTTTCCATTTGGTCCATAGATCTTGGGTGGCAGCCATAGCCAATTCTAACACCCTCATCATATTTTGTGTTGTAAATCACAACGGATTTCAACTCACTTGAAGGTCTTCTAAGTGCCATTTATTCCTAAAAATTGAATTAAGAAAACACAATTAAATAAATTAAATAAAAAAATCTTAAAATAAGAAATAGAAGTTGAAGTTATATATATATATATGCTAAAAATGTGTAATTAATTGTCACCATTGAAAAATAAGATTTATATATAATGCATTGAATAAATAAAATTGAAATTGAAATTGAGATCATTTGAAATCACAAGCATGATCAAGACAATTGGAATGACAAGATTTATTTTTTGTATTGAGAAATGCAAGTTACAAAATGAAGAAGTTGCAAATAAAAATAGTCCAAAAGACTGTTGCTGAGAGTAGCAATAACACTAAAACATACAAACAAAAAATATAACCAGAGTATATACATTATCAATATATTTATATCTACCATATAGAGACCAAGTTACAAAATGAAGAAGCAGTCAAAGACTGCAAATAAAAATAGTCCAAAAGACCACTGCTGAACAGAGTAGAAATAACACTAAACCATACAAACAAAAAATACAACCACAATACATACATTATCAATATATTTCAATGCTTGGAATGGCCAAATATTTTTGACAAAAAGAAAAAACGTAAAGGACCACTTTGTATTACATAATATGGCAATCATAATACGGTTAACTTTACTGATCCGTGAAACCATGGGAAAGAAAAGAAATTGGAAAGTTATTCCATATATTCTTTCCCCATAAATTTAAGCTTGGCCTTGACCACAATATTATAAAAAATACAACAAAGATCTATACACTTTCCCACCATAAAAATAAATTAACAAAAACTCCACCTGAGCTTAACTCATGACCACAACTCAATCAATTGAGTGTGTAGAAATGCTTTCAAAAGACTAAAACCATGAAGATAAAAATGAACAAAATAAAATAATGCAACCCCAAGAAGGGAAAACAAAGAAATTAGTGAAAATCCTTCCCTTGTAACAACAAATCTTCTACACAGCTAGCAAAGTAAGTGTCCTAACAACATATAACCCTAAAACCACCATAAATATTCATCAAACAAGCTCTGAATCATCTGATAAAAAATAAAATGAACCAAATTTCATGCTTGAAATCTCTGGAGCTTTCAGGAACAACCCACGACTCAAATCTAGTATATACAGTTGGACCATTAAATTGAAGGAGCTATGGAAAAACCCTTGCTTGTCACTGTAAAAGAGTTGCCCAAAATTCGGTCCATCTCCACTGCACAATTTATAAACCCTTAAGTGGATATTGACCTACAATAGTTTATTTTCCTGAGCAATTGCACAACATCATACACCATCGTACAATTTAATCAAAATATACGTAGATTAAGACTGATCTCTACGTCATCCAACCTTGCAACACCTGTTTGATTTATGCAAAATACAAAAAAATAGAAGGAAATATAAGAGTTGATTTTGGTAGAGCTGTAGCATGCAAAAAGTGTGGGTGGATGAATTTTTTTATTTTTGCAGCACTTCATAAATGATTTTTATGATTTTTTAATGTTTTTTTAATGGTTTTTATATATTTTTCTTAAAGAATAATTTTTTTTTTTGAAAATATAAAAATTTCTATAATAGAACTTAAGAATATAAATCTAAAAAACAAAAAGAATATTTTATATTTAGAAAGATGAATGAGATAGAATAGGATATGTAAAGTTAAATTAACCATCATGAGTTAATTCATAAGCTTTTAGAAAGTTTTATTTTATAAAATAAATAATTTTATTTTTATTTTGGATGATGTCACCATACAGGTTGATGTTATTTTTTAGTTGATTTTTGATAACTTAAAAAGCTAATGATGTCATCCTTAGGAGGCCCATTTTTTATGTAAATTTCCCCTAATGAGCCATGAAATGTTGTTACTCCTCTAAATCCTATTGTCAGGACATCCTCGAGGAACTAGCAACATGATTTCCAAAAAGACAAGACAAGACAATCATCATGATACGTCGTTGCTTCTCTAAATCCTGTTGTCAGGACATCACCGAAAAACCAGTAACATGATGAAAAAGCCAAAGACGAGTGCCAAGTGTTTTCCAAGTGTGTGTGAATGCTAGGTGTTTTGATGTCGAGAAGTCAAGCTTGATGATGTCAAATGCCAAAAGGTGCCAAATTTGCTGAATGTCAAGGATGTCATGTTTGATGATGCCATAGTGTCGAATGTCAAAGGTGTCATGTTTGATGATGTCTGAATGTCAAAGTTTAGGAAGGACACATCTTGAATAATGCAGATGTCAAGAGGATCCTTTGAAATGCCAAATGATAGTGACCGTACATAGGAAGGACACGTCCTAAGGTACAAATGACAGAGGTTGTTCTTCAGAAGGACTCATCTGAAGAATAACCAAGAGTTATTTGTTTGACTAATTTTGACTGAGTTTGATTTGTTTTTCTAGAAATTTCTTGAAGTTTGACTGAATTTTTGATGGAAGGTTGATTGTTATTGACTAAATTTCGACCGTTGTTGACTACATGTCAATGTTGACATGCTGATGTGTTTGACATGTTTATTGAAGAATTGCCAGAGTTTTGTTGTAGTAGTTTACTTATTTTGAGATGACTTGCTTGACTTGAAGACTTTTGACGAGTGTGTGAGTGTAGTGTCATGAACCCTAATGGACTGACCTAGTGCGGCCTCAGGGGCTCATCGATTGATGGCCTTGCCTACATCATACACTCAGAGATCTCGTAGTTCAAAATGACCAATGACTTTGTCTCGATGACCAAAGATTGAGCCATGATTTTTATTTTGACAACCTAAAATGACTGACCTAATGTCTTGGGGGCTCAAAGCAAGCCTTTCCTATGTAGAAAATGCGCTGATACAACGTAGTTCAGACAAATGACAAAGATTGACTGAATTGACGGACGTGACAAGAAATGACTTTGTTTTTTGGGTTTTTGAGATATTTGATTTTTTTTGAATTTCTTCAAGAAATTTTTCAATTTTTTAGGTCTTTTTTTAGGACTTTTTATGATTTTTATGATTTTTTAAGGAATTTTTTGATTGTCAAGACCATGTGTGATACCCACTGCAGTCACATGATAAAAGTTTTCCCCTAGTCAGGTCCAAGACTAGCCAACTAGAAAAATGCAGAAAGGACGTATGTGGGGTGACAAATGAATGATATGCAGGACTTGATGTCAATCATCATCAGCCATGGGAGAAGATGATGAGGTTTTGTGATGGGCGTCTAGGTGGTGTCAGAAAGGTGATTGTTTATTATGGACTAAGACAGATAGAGTGATAGTAGATGGCAAAGCAATGATCGACTATGCATGGTGTTTGTTTTCTAGGTTTTCACCATGGTACTTATCCAAAGCACTTGTTTACCAGGTTTTCACTATTAAACAGATTATTTCTCTTTACTATTTTTGCCATTTTTTCATTTTTTTGGTGTCACCAAGATGCCTGTTTGCTAGGTTTTCATCAGGGTGATGATTTTTCTATGTTTTTCAATTTTTTTTTGTAATTTTAAGGTTTTTGGCCCGACTTTCTGATGCTATGAATAGAACTTGAAAAGATGTAGACTGTTGATAGGCTCGGTCAGTTGCTTTCCATTTGGAGTAGCCAACTAATATTCTCCAGAACCAAAAGAAGATATGATGACATAAGGACCTAGCCAATTTGGTTCAAACTTGCTAGGTTTTTCTCTGTTAGCCTAATTTTTAGGATTCTACATGAGGACTAAATCACCAATGTCAAACTTCCTGACCAAGACTTTCTTGTTATAATTGCTACAAAGCTGATTTTGATATGCTTATAGATGGTTCAGGGAGTTATGTCTTCTTTCATCTAACATCTCCAGCTCATGTAGTCGTGATTGTCTGTATTATTCATCATCTATTAGACCCTCCATGGAGATTCTTAAGGATGGAATTTCAACCTCAATGGATAATATGGCTTTAGCTCCAAAGACCAAGGCAAATGGAGTGGATCCTATAGGTGTGCAGATGTTGGTGTGGTAAGCCCACAGAGCAGGGTTAAGTTGGATGTGCTAGTCATGACCAACATCATTGAAAGCCTTTTTGAGAATTTTAAGGATGGTTTTATTGGACGCCTTAGCTTGGTGGTTTCCTTGTGGGTAATATGGCATGGAGAAATGATGTTGAATATGGAATCACTCTAATAACTCATGAATGTCTTGATTTTTGAACGAACGTCCATTGTTTGTGATGATGGACTGTGGGATACCATACCTGCAAATGATGTAGTTAAGAATGAATTTGGAAATTTGTTTACTAATTATGTATGTAAGGGGGATGGCTTCAATCCACTTAGTAAAGTACTTAGTGGCGGTGATAATGAATTTGTGGCCATTGGAGGAGGTAGAGAGGATTTTTCCCATGAGATCAAGTCCCCATTGTGTGAAGGGCCATGGAGATGTAATCGGCTGAAGTTCTTTTGCTAGAGTATGAATTAAATCACTATGTATCTAACATTGGCGACAAGTCCTAACAAACTCAAGTGCGTCTTTTTCAACGGTCGGCCAATAATACCCAAGTTTCGTTATCTTTTTGGCTAGAGTAGGACCACTTGAATGAGACTCGCATATACCCTCATGTACTTCGCATAAGGTTGTGCGTGCTTCATTGGTGTCGAGACATCGAAGAAGGGTGTTGTTGAAACTACGACAATAAAGGGTGTTGCTGACAATGGTGTATTAAGCAGCTTTTTGGATAAACGACTTTCACTGGTTGTTGGATAGGTTGGGGGAAGCACTTGGGACTTGAGATAGTCATAAATGTCTTGATACCAGGGAGAATCGGGACCAACAAGCTCACATACCATCTCTAATTCTGGGATATCATATGTAGGGACCAACAATTGTTCTACCAAGAATTCAAATTGTGGCACATTACTTGGGATGTCTAAGAGAGAGCCAATTGTAGCCATTGCATCTGCTGCCTTATTTTGTGCTCTTGGAACTTGTTCAAAATTCAACATATGAAAATATGTCTGGAAGCTTCCAACCATCCATTTTTAAGGCATTAATTTCTCGTCCTTGGTGTCATATTCGTCATTAACTTGGTTGATGACCAGCTGGGAATCTCCATAAACATGAAGTTTTTTGATTTTCCATTTTATGGCCATTATGAGTCTCATGACAAGTGCCTCGTATTCTACCACATTATTTGTGCATGGGAAAGCTATGCGGAATGACTTGGGGATGGAGTCTCCTTGAGGAGTGATAAACAATATTCCTACCCTTGAGCCATGACTAGTATGAGACCCATCAAAGTATAGCCTCCAAGGTGACTTAGGTTCTGTAGGAAATGTGGACTCATCAGGAAAGTCTGCCACTAATGGATGATCACTTTGTACTGGTGTATCTGTCAGTTGGTCTGCTATCACTTGTCCTTTTATTTCCTTTCGTTCCACATATTGAATGTCATACTCACTCAAGATCATGACCCATTTTTCCAGACATCTTGTTAGTGTTGCGCGACTCAAGAGATATTTTAGGGGGTCAATCTTTGCTACCAATTATGTCCTATAATTCAACATATAGTGTCTCAACTTTTGAGCAACAATGAAAAGTGATAAACATGCACGTTCAATGTACGTATAGTTTAACTCATACCCAACTAGTGTCTGACTAATGTAGTATATGGCTCATTCCTTTTCTTCGTGGTTGTTCTGTGCCAGTAATGCCCCCAGTGCTGAAGTTGTTGCAGAAATGTAGAGAATCAAAGGTTTCCCTTCAATAGGTGGCATTAAAATAGGTGGTGACAAGAGATAATCATTTATTAGTTGAAAGGCTTCCTGACATTTATCTGTCCACACAAAGGGGATACCCTTGCGTAGAAGATACTGAAATGGTTGATACTTGTCAGCCAATTGAGCTATGAAGCACCAGATGGATTGTAAGCTACCTTGTAATGTCTTGAGTTCACTTATCCCTTTTAGAGGAGGCATGTCTAATATTGCTTTCACTTTGGCTGGATTGACCTCAATGCCTCTGCGAGAAACTATGTATCCCAGAAGCTTTCCTGACGTGACACCAAAGACACATTTCTTCGGATTCAAGTGAACCTTGTATTCTTCCAGTCTCTTGAAGATTTTGTCTAACACATTCAAATGATCTTTTCTTGTCAAAGATTTAGCCAAAATTTCATCCACGTAATCTTCCATTATCTTGTGCATCATGTCATGAAATATTGTTGTCATAGCTCTCTGATACATGGCACTTGCATTTTTAAGACCAAAAGGCATGACATTCCAACAATATGTACCCCAAGGACAAGTGAATGTTGTTTTATGTTGATCTTCGAGGGAAATGCAAATATGATTATAGCCTGAGAAACTTTCCATGAGGGACATCTTGTATCCTGTCGTGAGGTCAACTATGATATCTACGTTTGGCAATGGAAAGTCATCTTTTGGACATGCTTTGTTTAAGTCTCTAAAATCTGTATAGACATGGATTTGACCATTAGGCTTTGTGATTGGTATAAGATTGGATATCCATTCAACATAGTCAATAGACTGTATGAATCCTGCATCTAGTAGTTTCTTGAGTTCAACTTTGACTAACAGGGCAATTTGAGGATGCATTTTGCGTAGCTTCTATTTTATTGTTTTAGCATCTGGTAATAGTGGAAAATGGTGCAAAACCAGTTTTGGATTCAACCCAGGCATATCGGCATATGACCATGCAAAATTAATCTTTCGCTTTGCAAAGAATTTGTGGAAATAAGGTTTCTCTTCTTCTGTTAAGGATGCCACAAAGAGGATCATTTTGGGATCTTCTGTTGTTGATATATTGACTTGTATGGTATCCTCTATGAGCATAGCTAATTTCTCTTGAGTCACGAGAAGAAAGTACATTCCTCCATCTTTGGGTGCCTTAGAGATGTTTTCACTCGTAGATACGTCCTTTATTTTTACTTTTTTGTCGTCAGAAGGTGCCTTTCGGTTTTCACCTCAAGACATTTCCTTTTTTGTTTTATTTCTATTTTTCATTTTGTGACTAGAGGATGGAGCAGTCTCCTTGAAGTAAGCTGCACAATCTAGGTCAATAGAAAATCCAATCTTGTGATCACCACTAGGTATTCCCTCACATAGTCCCATAAATTTTGCAATGGCCTCATCATTCTAAAACATGTCCAAGATTGGCGGGCCTTGTTGATCCCAATCGATTAGTTGTGGGTAGACTAAGGAGATACCATTGTCAGTATTGGTGAATTGTGGAGAGGACGCAGAAAGCATGCAGACTGATTCAAAGAAATTGAAAATGAAGTTGTCATCGTCCAATTCCCAATTGGATTCTATCCAATATTCTCCTTCACTTGACTCATGCTCATTGTCAAAATAAGGGACAAAAGGACTATCATTATGGTTGGTAATGTCATGTGACAACTCAGATGAATCCTGATGATGGTTATTAAATTCAAGTGGTTGGGTAGATAGGTCAGGTGTATGGCTAATAGGACAAGAAGGTGACTTAAGTTTGTGATTGTTCCTTGGCTCAAAGGGTCTATCCCAACTTTCTTGTTTCCTTGGGATCTTTGGATTGTCAACTGTGTCAATTTTAAATGTTTGTCAAATTTTTTGTTTAGAGGTAAGTTCTCTAGGTTCAAGGAACAAGTCATCAAGGCAACAGTCACTTAAGGATCGTTGGGAGCCATATTTCCATTCATGGGATTCAGTTTTGGTAGGGGATTCCTCAATAGTCTTGACACATTCTGAAGCATTCATGCTCTCACTCGAAAGTCCATTGGTACATCGATCGTCATTTTCGGGTAGACCATACCCTAACCCAAGATATTTTGGTCATTTGGAAGGTTCTATGGGCTCTCTTTGTCTAGTTTTATTTCTACCAAGGTCACTAGTTCCATCATAGCCTTTAGCCTTCATCATGTCATATCCTTTGCCATATATCTTAACTGGTAATGGGGGTAAGTCTTCCATTTCTTTATAAAGCCATCCTGTAATATCGACAATGTCCTCATTGTTCATGTCTCCCAATTTTATGAAAACTATTTTTGGCAGAAATTTGAAGATTTCTTTAGGTTCCATTCTGAAACACGACCGACCATAGACCTTAGGAGACTTGGGTATTGTTGTGATACTATATGTCGTATTCAGTTTAAATTTTCTAGAGCCTAGGTCCTGGATCTTGATAGTGGACTCAATCTTAGGAAGTGAGGAAGATGATGGCGTGGTATAAGATGTGAGTGTGGATGGGTCAATGAATTTGGAGCTTCTCGGTTGATGGGAAGTTGATGTTCGAAAATACCCCTTAGGTTGGTACAATATTGAAAAGGATTAGGGTCCCCATATATGGTGATTTATGTGCCATCAAAGGGAAACTTTAGGCATTGGTGGTAGGTGGATGGAATAGCTTTGAGGGTATGAATCTAAGGTCGGCCAAGAAAATTTTTATAAGGTAATTCGAGATCCACGACTTGGAAAGTTGTATCTACAATGACTGGTCCAACTTTGATGGGAAGAGTGATCACACCATGAGAGGAATGTTCCTTGTCATCATATGCTTTTATGACTATGCTCTTTGTTGCATCTACGCAAGCATCAGAAAAGGCTAGAGCCTTAACTAGTTTTAAGGAGCATATATTTAGTCATGCTCTACCATCTACTAAAACTCATATGACCTTATGCTTATGGATGAAAACCTCAATGTGTAATGCGTCGTTATGGTTGGATTTTGGTGAGGAATAATCTTGGTCTGAAAATGTTACATGATGTGGTGTAGTGAGATAACCCACCATGGCCTCAAACTGGTTGACATCAATGTCCTAAGGGACAACATACTCTTGTAAGGTTTTTTCAAGTATAGCCTTATGCGTGGGTGAAATGCGAAGCAACTCAAGATGGATATTTTCATAGGGGTTTTCCCTAGCTAGTCAATAAGATTAAACCAACTCTTAGGTTGGGACTGCTTTGCAGATGGGCCTGACTATAGTTGTTTTGAGGATGGACTTGGTATTGTAATTTTTGGTTGTCGAGGAGGTGGACCAACTATGGTGATTTTGCTGCTTCGAGTAGTAGCATTGCATTCAGGTGCTCTTTTGATAGTTATGGTATTGACATATTCATCATCAGTTCAAACATTATTAATGATGGTTCCTCTTGAATAATCGAATGCAATGTGAGCATAATTGGCTTGATTGCTATTAGTCTTGGGACCTGATGTGGAGGGTTTATTAGAACCATGGTCTTATAGTGGGTTCTTATGAATGGTATGGTCTACATCAGATACAAATTGTGGCCCACCCATCTCAATTACTTGATTTTCAATGAGGTCTTGTACAATGTTCCTTAGATGCCGACAAGAAGATGTTTTATGCCCTTTAGCTTGATGGTAATCACAAAAAAGTGTTATCATCCCACCATGATGGTTTAAACTGCCTTGGGTCATATGGTTTAGGGTCCTCAAGTGTAATGAGACCATTTTGAAGGAGATAGTTAAGGAAATCCTCAATTGGATCTCCCGAAGTCGTGTATGTTCATCTTTTCAGGAATTGTTTTATCTAGCGGGGTTGTCCTTGACTTTGATTGTTTTGACCGTTTTGGTTATTAATGGGGGTGTCAGTATTGTTGTGAATTTTTTTTGTGGATGAGCTCCTTTAAGAGCAAGTACCGGTTCCATCACATTCACAACCTTGGCATCAACAACACCATCATTGGTAACATGTTTATTTTTTATCTAGTACTTATTTTTGTCAGCGGGCAGATATGCGTTTGTGTTTTTAGGACCATATTTTAATTCCCCTTTAGCAATGAGGGATTTCTCAACTTGGACACCTTTTTCAACTAGGTCTATGAAGGTTGTGCAACAATGAACTTGCAATCCATATTTCAATGGGCCTAGGAGTGTTTGGACAAACATGTCAACCTTTTCTTTCTCAGGTATGTCAATGTGACAACGACTTGCTAGACTTGTGTAAGATTACATAAGCTAGTGATGAAGGTGTCCATGTCAATGTTATATGAATAATTTTTCACAAATTTTTCTTTAAGTTCGTCCCATGTTTTTATCCTTTTTAGAGTGGAGAACCATTCAAGTGTAGGTCTTGTAAGACTCTTAGAGAAAAAGTCTCATTAAGTAAGTCTGTTCATAGGAAATTTCCATACAGTTGGTTGTGAATTCTCGAATGTGTACAAATTTGTGTCGAAGGGATATAAGCATAGGTCATATGACATGTGTGACTTCTTGTTAGACGCTTGCATGTTTTCTATGGTCATTTGTAAGTGAGCCACTCGAGCTGCCAAGGCATCAATTATGGGATTATTTGTTTTATCACACATGGAAGTGATAGGTATCCCATGGGTCCCCATTTGTTTTGAAAAGATGTTGGTGTTTTGTTGTGGGATGTGTTGTTGCGAGATGTATGATGTGTTTTGGTTCACATGTTGTTGGTATTGAAAATTTGGATTAGGGACTTGTTGGTGAGTGTGAATGTGTGATGAATATGCCAGAATGTTCCCTCCAACCATTTGAGTCGAGATTTGGGGAATATGTTGACCATGAATATTTTGATGCCCAAATGATGCCATGTGCTGTATATTCGGATTGCCTTGTCCAAATTGTTGGAATTGTCCATGGGGAATGTGCATGTTTTTCCCTTGGGAAGTATTGGTAATAAATTGTGATGACATGTTAACATTTGGTTGTGGTCCTCAAATAAAGACACATCATTTACTTCCTCCAAAGGGATTGAATGAGGTACCTGTATCAATGGGTTAAATTTATAAGGTTAGATTATCAAATATTAAAGCATAGAAACCCAAAGAACTACAAAGTACATTGAAAAATAAAAGAAGAAATGATTATACCAGTCAATCGTTGAAGCTTCCATGATTCACCTTCGTAGCACCTTCTAACTTGCTGATTGTATTGCCCTTAGATCGAGTGTGTGAGCAATATTTGACTATGCCAATGTCCTAAACAAGCTTTGAAGGATTTGATGACTATGCCTATGACTATAATCTAATTAAAATAAGCTAAAATGTGAAGTATGCAATTAATGTCTAAGCATAAATTTCTATAATAACGAAGTGTCCTCAAAATGTGATCAAAATTGGAATTTTATAGAAAATACAATTTTGGACGAACGGACGAGATTAAAAGCTGACAAAGCCTAAAATCAGAGGTCAAGATTTCATGTGACAATCCCTAATTAGGGTTAGGGAAAAATTGTTAAATGAGTGGCCAAGATGTCATTTGATAAAATCAAATCGACGGTTGAGAATAAATGTGACAATTAGTCAAAAAGATAAAGATTTTCAAAAATCAAGAAGATAAAGATTATTTGATTTATGAGATTCAAAAAATCAAGAAGACAAGAGTTGGGCAAAAAAGCAGATTTGGAAAATCAAGAATTTTCCCAATTACTTGATTTTTGGAAGAAGATTACCTTTTTGAATTAAATTAATTCAAAATAAAGATTTTATGTGACAATAAATAATCATTTTCAGATTATTTACTAAAATGAAGTGACAGTTAATGAAAAGAGATCATTTTAAATAATTAATTTATTTAAAATGAGAGAAATGTTAAATTAGGTAATTAAATAATTAAAGATAATTATTTAATTTAGAGGATTATGACCGATAATTAAATAAATTAATAAATTCATTTAATTATGAGAATTAGTGACATATTAAATAAATAAATAAAATTCATTTATTTAATAATCAGGAAGAAATAAATGAACAAAGGTAACTAAATAAATTAATAAATTTATTTAATTGTAAGAGGACAATAGACCCTTAGTGACGTATTGAATAAATAAATAAAATTTATTTATTTAATAATCATGGAGAATACAATAGACATGAATTAATTAAATAATAATGAATTATTTAATTAATAGTCGAATGTGGACTAAGGACATAATTAAGATGTCATAATTATGTTAGGAGAAAATATGAAAAATGAAGCTTGTAGGCCTAGGTCATTTTTATTTGTCTATAGTACCAATGAGAGTATTTGATGATGAGGAAACCATGGCAGTAGATGAAGCTCCAAATAGAGAATTCGAAGAGCTTTCCCCCATTGATGAGGATCCAAAGGTGGCACCAACTGATTGCGACAATATTGTTGACATTGTTGGAATTGATTGTGTCATGGCTTGTGACATAATTGGTGTCCCTCCAATGGATGTTGTGTTGATTGAATTGGAATTTTTTTGATTGTTTGTTTCATTGGAGGTGGCATTAATGGCACTTGTGGCAATTTGTGAGGTAACACCACCGAAAGTATTGCTTGTATTGTTTTGAGGTTGACTAGTCTTGGGTATGTTGTTTGTGTTGTTGACATTATGGTCGGGTGATGCTAGTCTCAAAGCGTTAATGTCAAAGCCACGTGGTAACTTAACCCCTTGGTCTAAGAGCATGGAAAGATATCTTTGAGGGTCATTTAAGACTAAGTCTTCTACAAAGGAGGCTACGTTAGGATTTTACACTGCAACTTCTAAGTCTTCTGTGTATACTCGTCCATGTTGGTCTCTATGCATGAATGGTTCAAAAGGATTATGTGACAAAGATGGCATGTTCATGGAAGATTGTATGTTCATGTTGCTAAATGGGTTGGAAAAATTCCATTTTGTGTCATAAGTGTTATTGTTGATGTTGGGATTGGAATCTTGTCCAAAGTTTTCCATTTGTCTTCTCTTTCTTTAAAGCCTAATTTCCACCATAAAAGGGAATTTCTCAAATGAGGATGATGAGAATGACAACTAAATGTAAGGATGACACTAGCTTATATTTTTTTGTCTTTTTGATGAAGGATGACAATGCAAGACTATGTTTTTGGATTTTTTTGATAAGGGATGACAATGAAAGACTATGTTTTTGGATTTTTGATAATAAGGGATGCAATATGACAATGTTGTCTAAAGGAAATGACTAATGCCAAAGGACAATGAAGACTAGGATGATAAGTTATGACACTATTTTTTTTGTATTTTTGGAAGATGTCAATGCAAGATGATAATGTCGTTTGCCTAAGGGAAATGCCTAAAATTGTCAAGAAAGAATACCAAATGCCAAGGTGACAATGAGGACCAATATGAAAATGTTGACTAAGGAAATAAACAATGCCAAGTCTAGATGCCAAATGAGGACTATGATGAAAGCTATGACAATATTTTTGGATTTTTAAGGATAAGATATGCAAGGTGAGGACTAAAATGGCTTGAACGTCTAAAGTATGCAAATGCAAAGGTCTAAATGACTTGGAAGAAGGTTGTCTAACCACCCTAAGCTTGATCTATGTATCAATTTTGGAATATCAAAGGACTTGTTTGAAGGACTAAATGACAAGACAAAATGACAAGTGAGGTTTCCTAACTAGACTTTTGAGTTGGAAAGGTCTCACAAAAGGACAATGACTAAAGAAGATAATGATGACAAATTCCAATGATAACCTACTTTTGAAAGTCAAGATTTTTACAAAGTATGGTAAGGTTGTCCTATTCATAAATATGCAAGTGAAATGAGGACCTAGGTGTTGGTTTATGATTGAAAAATGTTGGGGCCTAATGATGAGATTAAAATTTGCAAAGATGACCCTATGGTAAGATGCAAACTAAAGTGTGCAAGAGATGAGAAATTTGAGCAATTTTTTGATATGGTTTTGATAGAATGCTTCTAGAAAAAGATGTTTATGGACAGTTTGGACAAGTTTGACTTTGATTTCTGGTCTGTGATAGAGTCTTGTTTTTTTTAGGCGAGTGTGTCATTTTAGGTCACATATGCATCGTAGTATAGTAGATGCGGCTTGGTTTCAACAAATACGGTGTTACAGAAAGTGAATGTGGCTCAGTATTATGAATGTGACTTTCTAAAAAGAAGATGCGGTGCGAGACAACAATATGTAGTGTTTTGCAAGGTGAATACATTTTGACAGAGCGAATGCAGTGTTCTACAAGGTGAATGTAGTACATCAGATTGAATGCATTGCAATAGATGTGGTGCAGAAAGAAAAAAGTCTGATTTGTTTGTAATTTTGGTCAAAATTATGAATTGTTTGAGGTTGACTATTTGTTTACAGATCTGAAAGTGGTATCTTGTTTTGTTTGAATGTCTGAAAACACTTAACAAACACAATATTTTGTCTTTTGAAACAAGTACAATGAAGACAAGCACAATCCTAGGTTAGGCTAGGACAATATTTGCTAGATTCCATGTGGGTTTCCCCAACCACACTTATTCTTAGCATGTGAATCCAGAAGCTTGGATGCATGGGATCCCTCTTACAGTGCACTACTTCTCAGGCCAACCAAGCTTCCAACCCCCATAAATCTCCCATGGTAGGTTGATCACCTCTACTAAGAACTGCAAGAATGTGGATGCCTTCATAATGACCGTTGCTGCGCTAGCAAATAGAAGGATTTTGGCTACTACACAAAGGTGTTTAGTTTGGGACCCCCATTCGAGTGGCCATACATGGGGCACAAGATTAAGCTCTGTTTAGGAGGCACTCCAACTTGAAGAGGTTATTCTCAATAGGGTTTTGGGGAGTACTACTTGGTCTGTATGACACATCCACACTCATAATCCTAGGCTTTCTCTTAGGATTCACATTTATATATTGGTCAGGGGTAGCTCAGCCAAAGAGCTCCGTTGTCGATTTGAGTCACCTTAGGGTGAGTACTTTTTCCCACCAAGGAAGACCCATATTATAGAGGCAATAAAATTTTCTCTTACACCCAGGATCACACAAGTATGCAAGGGGAGAGGATACTTTGATTATTGAATCAAGGTAAGCACAAAAATGGATGGATCTAGTTTTTTGATCACCTAATTTGCACAAGATGAGAGCATAATCACCTACCACCCCAAACACAATCAAGCAAAGGAAAAGAAAAATTATTTTTAGTGCACCAATTGAAGTGTTTTCTAATCTAGAAATCAACAAACACAATGTTTCAAAAATGATAGCCTTGGACAATCGAACCTAAAAAGCCACAAGTTAGTAGTTTCATAAAGAAGATGCCTTGGACCCATGAAAGACTCAGAGCCACATGCTACCACAACTCATTAGTAACCAAAAAATTTCTAAACTATAGATTACAGAAAATAAAAGTAGAATACCAAATAAATCAAGTCAAATATGGAAAAACCTGAGAGAAAAAGTATACCAGACGAATGCGTCGTAGCAGAGCGATTGCGTCGTTCCATATAGTGAATGTGGCTCAACTCTACATTCTAGAATTTGATAGAAAAATGCAGCGGTATGCAAGTCAAATGCGTTGCGACCGAGAAAATGTGTCGCTATGCAAAGTGTATGCGTCGCAGTAGAGTGAAAGCGTCATTTTGGGTAGCAAATGTGTCACTAAATATCAGATGCATCGTTTTGTAAATCAAATGTGTCACGGTTGTACCTGTACCTACAAAACAAAAAATATCGTACGAAAAAATAGACTATGCATGTTTTGGCGTGGGGTTCACCATTTTTCCTAGGGTTAGTAGATTAAAGCATTGACATAAAAACCCAAAGTGATAATGAAGTGCAAAGGAAAAACATAAAAACAAATGAAACAATCTCACCAAAATGTCTTCATTCTCCATGGCTGACCTCCATTATACCTTCTCAACTTGTTGCAAATATGATGTTTCCCTCAGATTTGTGAAGAGCAATTTAATGACAATGACAAGCCCTCAACAAATGTTGAAGGATTTGAGA
Organism: Sequoia sempervirens; assembly: GCA_007258455.2. Lineage (NCBI taxonomy): Eukaryota > Viridiplantae > Streptophyta > Pinopsida > Cupressales > Cupressaceae > Sequoia > Sequoia sempervirens. Next base: position 19,602 of record VDFB02202169.1, read on the forward strand.
TGACAACATGCAATACCAAGCTACAATGCAACTAGTAAGCATCTAAACTATGTCTAAATTATGCCAAATGAGATGTAAGTATGCCTATGACAATAATGCATGAGGTTGCAAGATGACATGAGATGACAAAACAAGATTGCATGAGATCTAGATAGCATGAGGTTCCAAAATGAGACCAAAATTGCCATTTTATAGAAAATGCAATTTTGAGTGAATGGCCAAGATTGAAGATTGACAAGTGCCCTAGAATCAATGGACAAGATTCAATTTGACAACCCACAATTAGGGTTAGGGCAACATTAGGTCAAATTCAAAATGAATGGACATGATTGATTTTAAAAAAATCAAATCAAGGGTTGACAAGGCATGTGAAAAGAGATAATATTGGCACAAAAAAAGAGGTGGCTGAAAAATCAAATAATAAATAGAAATTATTTGATTTTTGAGGAAAAAGACTATTTTGAATTAAAATTAATTTAATTCAAAAGGTGGGACCACATGACAGTAAATAATTAATTCAAATTATTTACTAAAAAGAGGGAAATGTCAAATAAGATAATTAAATAATAAAAGATAATTATTTAATTAGAGAAGGTGACCAATAATTAAATAAATTTAAGAATCTATTTAATTATAAGAAGACTTAAGAATTAGTGATGTATTAAATAAATAAATAAGATTCATTTATTTAATAATCAGGAAGACATAAAGATAAAGATAATTAAATAAATTAAGAAATTTATTTAATTAAGGAAAGACTTTAGGCAATTAGTGACATATTAAATAAATAAAATTTATTTATTTAATAATCATGAAGAAGAAAAAGATATGAATTAATTAAATAATTATGAATTATTTAATTAATAGACAAAAGTGGACCAAGGACATACTTGAAATGTCTTAATTATGCTAGAAAGAAGAAGGTGAAAAATAGAGCTTGCAAGCCTAGGTCATTTTTAAGTGTTATACAATGTTCCAAGTAGATTGTTATACAAGTGGAACTTTAATTAGAGGAGTTTTGAGTCAAGGAGGGTCCATTGTACTTATTTGAGTGAGAAGTTGTATGAATCCAAAAGGAAGTATTATGTGTATGATCAAGAGTTTTATGTGTTAGATAAATCATGTATTAGCTAATAATTAAATAATCTTTAATTAATTATTATGCTAATTTATTTATTCTCATGCACTTAAGCTAAACTTAGGAGTGATTTTTTTTTGTTAACTAAAGAGCTAGTATTATATCATTCTATCTCATCACATATGATGATGACACTTTTCATGATCTAATCCCTTTATCATTTAGGGTTTCTCTTATAAAACACTCTCTTTGTATTATTTTATTCTGTAGGTATTTTTTGTTGAGGAATATAAAATAATTATTTTTTAGAGCTCTTTTGTGGAAGGTGTTTTTTTTCATTATTTGATCTTGTGCCTCATGTTATTTGCAATCTAACATGGTATCAACGTGTGGATTCAACAAACCCCTTCTTTGTTTTTGAGTTTTTTTCTCAACTAGGGTTATAAGAGAAAATCTAGAATCTTCATTTTTTTTTGAATATTTTAGAGTTGGGTGATTTTTTGGCGCATTTTGGGGTAAAAAGGACCTCACCATTGTCTTCAAGAGGTTGATTCAACAAATGTTGACTGTAAAATTTCCCAATGTTAGCATTGAGAGATTTTGAGACTTTTTTTTAACAAGGGCCATTGTATGACTCCTATCAGTTTGTATGATATGAAAAAAGAAAAAAATAACAATATTAAAGTGTTGCATGCTTTATTAATAGAGAAAGTTCTATATTATGGTGCTCTACCTGAGGTGGCACCATAGAGGTGAAGGAACCATAGGAGAGCAGCCCCCACCACCCACACAACCCCCACAACCTCCAAATTCCATGCCATAGGTCACATTAGTGACCACAACCTATTCTTCATCCCCTGTGATTGTTAGCTTCTGCTTAGGTCACCCATGAGACCCAAAAATTTCTAATGTAGGTTTAAAAAAATCTCTTATTTCATATTGAGTCTTACACCTCTCCTAGGGATATGTGGGTGAAGTTAAGTATCTTTTTGGCACCATCACTGAGTTTAGAGCTCTACAAATTGAGGTAGAA
>VDFB02202172.1:0-21750 GCA_007258455.2 Sequoia sempervirens
TTGCATGGGTTAATTAATTTAATTTGAAAGTCTAGGTATGTGTTAGTGTATATATAAAGATGATTCCATTATATGTGTGACATGCCTTTGTCATTGTGTTGGAATGTTTCAGCATGCTGTGTTTTGCTTGGTAGTGAAAGAAAAAAATATTTGTAGCATTGGTATTCATGTTTCCAACCTGCTAAAGTATCTTCAAAGATAAAGTTCTACTCTTTGTTTATTTTAATTTTCATACTTGCACATTTCATAGTTTTCTAGTATGTCACTTCTATCTGATCTTGTCATATTGACTTATCAATCCGCTAAGAAGCATTCCAGGGCAGATATAGTAGAAATATAGGACTGAACAAAAGATGACAGTGAGAAAAATTTACCTAAAAGTCAGTTGGCATTCATTTTTAGTATCAAAGCATACATAAAAGGGTGCCTAGATCTATGCTTTATCAACGTTAAGTGGCAGAAGGAGAGGTCTATTATAGAGCATCAGCCAAAACATGCACCTAACTAGAAGGTGAGTTAGCGACATGAGGCTTTTGAAAGTGTTCCTAGCAGCCATGAAGCAGTGAGCAGCAGGTAAAAATGGTGCCTGGGAGGATCTAAAATGATGTTTTGAGTGGCATGATGGATGAGAATAGGCACCTAGACTGACAAGACTAACTGAAATTGGTGCCTAGAATTTATTTGACTGAGCTAAAAGGTAGGTACATCAAGGATAGGTGCTTGTAGTGGATGTTTATGCAATGTGAAGTAATGGTTTGAGTTTAAAAGATGTGTAATGCAATGTAATCAATAATATGAATAAATTATTAATCATTAATTATGTACTATGAAGTAATTGCATAATTGACTAGGTTGACTTTGTAAAAACTATATTGTAATTGAAATTTTTTCATCTATCAGCATCTAGTTGTTACTTATACAATGTGAAGTAATGCTTTGAGTTTGAAAGATGTGCAATGCAATGTAATCAGCAATATGAATAAACTACATAATATAACCATTCTTTTTATGCTATTGTACATCAGGATATTTAACCATTGCTCACTTGATTAAATTTTCAAAGAGTTTAATTATGCACATGAGGAGGCAATTAAATTTCCATTGCTCCCGACTTCTATATATGAAATTATCCAATAATCAAGTGTATGTCCCTTATACAAAAATGGCATCAGCATAACTCAAACAAAATTTTACAATATATGGCATATGCCATCTCAGTATCTATTCAATATTTACATGCCAAATGTCTATCTCATTCTAAACTACTGGTGGATCATCAAAATGGAGCCTCTTTGAAGCACTCGTTGCCTCTGAAGGTAGCTGCACAAGAAAAAGTCAAACCACAATTGAGATTAGTTATACTATATAATTTAAAATCGAATAATTAACATCAAAATCAATATACATTAAATTATAATTGAACTCTAAACTTGTAATCTTGATTACCTGAAATATCCGTCTCTTCAAAGGGTCAGGAGTTCTAGAATATGCCCTTCTCAAAGAACCGACCAAACCATCTTTTGTAATTTCAATCTATATGGGTGAACAAAAACATAAAACTGATCCAAGTTAGCATACAATTGTCAGTAATAGGAACATATAAATACCAAACACAAAATAAAATGAACACATACTTCTTTAGGTTGATCTTTTTCTTTATCTCCTTTAGGTGTTTCGACACCTCCTCCTTGAGGTGCTTCAACACCTACTCCTTCAAGTGTTCCAATGCGTACTGCTTCGGGCGTTGTGGCTCTTGTCAACAAGGACATATAGCTCATAATTCCCTGCACATAAAGTAGCAAAGTTACATATAGAGCTACCAATCTATAGCCGATATATGTATAATCAATATAAGATCTTAAAATTCTGAACAAATCAAATTTGAGTTCAATTACCTTCCCCTTATCCAACGTTACACTTCCATAATCTGGACAAGGCTGCACCTATTTCCTTTTAAAGGTAGAAAATTTCCTACAAGAGGGAAAATAAGATAGGCTTATATAAGTTATTATATAATTTCATTAATGACCCAATTCAAGGGACGAGAAATTATATAATGATAAATGTAAATGAGTGAGTGCAAAATTATATACTATGTGTGTGTCCAGGCCAAATGAAATGGCCCTTAGGGTGCTATCTGTCACATTTTCCAGCTCTTCCTCGGACATCAACTGTTAAATAGACCATGTAAATAAATATTAGTACATTATACTATCTCTTATTAATATTCATTTAAAAACAAATGCAAGTTATGAATTCACATCTTAAATTTTACCTATGTCACTATTCCAATGTCCCCCTCTCTGGCGGAGGTTCGTGCAGTGTGTCTCCCACTCCCCTAAATTGCAGTCACCATAATGTCCACATTATGGAGTCATAATCGGAAGTGTCTAAGGGATGCTTGGCAGGCTGTACAAGAGGACCCAAGCATATCTGGCAACACATGGAGCAAGTATGTGGTACAAAAATATGTGGACCTAATGAGGATGACACAACAGCACTCAAGCCATCACCAACATCACCAGAATGTGGCCGAGCTACTATAGAAGCATGCAAAACCAAAAGACCACTCAAAGAGTGAATAGCGTGGATAAGTACGTGGCGGTTGCATCCACCACATAATGCTCACGGATGGTATGGAGGTGTGGGAGGAAGGGGAGGGAGAGACATGGGTGGGGAATTATTACTCTAATTGCCTGCAATTTCTATCTGGGGCATACCTCCCACCTTCTGGAAGGGTCTAATGTCAAAGCCATTGACATGATGCCCCTAGCACAAACTTCGACATATAATTTTTTATAAAGTAAAATGGTATATCCACAATTTTTTTTTTGATTGGTTTCAAAACCATACCAATAAATAAAAATTCTACAATGTCTCTATGAGTGCACCATTTTATAGAAAGTTTTGTTTTATTAACATTAACTGGCAAACCAGTGCGGGGGTTAACAAATAAAGAGGCTATTTGGGCTTTAGTTATTCCAAGATCTTTCACATCATCATAGGACAATCCACATGCATAATATTCTCTCATGTCTTCTCGCCACGAATGAAAGGCATTATGTTGCGAGGAGAGGGTTTCTATGTTTTTAATTATTTCTTTCATTGTGTTTGACATCTCAGATAATCGAGGGACTCTCATATAAACTTCAGAAATGCCCCTTAATTGTTGCAATTTTTCACAAAATAATTCTTGAATTGATGGCTGTGGAGGTGGTGGAGGTGGTGGTGGTGGAGGTGGTGGAGGTGGAGGAGGTGGAGGTGGAGGAGGCGGAGGAGGTGGAGGTGGTGGAGGTGGTGGAATTGGTGCATTTTCATTGTCAACAGCCATAATGCCTGATTCAATATAAAAACAAATCAATCTAATTAAAAAGTGAATTAATATAAATGAAAATATTATAAAAATACCTAGTTTTTTAAAAAATCCAACAAAACCCTAGTTTTTTAACAAAAATCTATAAAATTCTCTAATTTTTAATCCAAATACATAAAACACTATTTTTAAGTCAAAATCCATTGCAAACATTCAATTTTCATCAAAATCCATGCTAAACTCAAATTTTTCATAAAAATTCTATCAAAAAACCCTATTTTGAAAAAAATCAACTAAAATTACACAAATCTAATTGAAAATTTGATTAGAGCAAATAAAAAAACAAGAATCTAACCTTTTGAAGATGGATGTGCACCAAATCGGATATCTGATTTGCGGAATAAACTTTCCACTGTGCGCCCGCTGCGGTTAAGCAAATGTCGAATGAGAATGAGTTTTAATCGGGCCGAAATAGAAGTATATATATGTGTCAAAAATAGGATATCCGATTTGGATCGGATATCGGATTTTGAAATCTAGGTTTGGGCTTTGCTTCGGTAGTCACCCGAGCCACATAAAGTCAACTCAGCATTTTCGCGTTTTTGAGTCGTAGAAACACATATTTTTTTCTCCATTGCCACTTTTTGGCATACCATGATCCTGCACATGCCCCCATGTCATATGCTTTTTTTAAGTCTAACAATAGCATTGCAACATTTTGATTAGAATATCTTGACCATTTCATAACCTCCTCGCTCATTATTAGGTTCTCTAGGATGTGTCTTCCTTTAATAAACCCAATTTTGGTACTATTGATGAACTTGGGTAAAATATTAACCAATCTTAAAGCCATCACCTTGGCCAAAATTTTGTAGGACACATTCAGAAGGGTTATTGGCCTTCGATTTTTAATCAGGGTATTATCTACCCCTTTGGGCATAAGCTTGATGATTCCTTTATTGATACTTCATCCCAAAGAACCTCTATTTAGAGCCTCTCAGTAAACATTTAGTGGGTCATCACAAATCCAATCCATGAATGTTTTATAAAATTCCACAAGTAACCCATCACTCTCGAGGGATTTGTTGTTGTTTATGGAGAGCATGGAATTCTTGATTTCCTCTTTAGTTAAACTTGCAAATAGCTTTGAGGCATCTTCCTTAGATATCTCCTTTGGAATAATACTCTTAATGAATTTTTTGGCATTATGATTTCCTTCAATATCCATTTCTAAGGTGAATAGTTTTTTAAAATAGGATAGGAACTGCTTTAAAATTTCCTCTTGTGAGGTGAACAAGTGATCACCATCTAGATTTGGTCAATTTTATCTTTAAAACCCTTTTCTATAATGCAATTAAAGAATAATTTTGACCCTTTGTCCCCACAGTTTAGCTATTTTAACTTAGCTCTTACCCTCAAACCTTGAATCCTATGGTTTTGGATTCTTCTAAGGTTGTTCTTGGCAAGAGAAAGCTCCTCCCCCAGCTTTTCATGATTTGGATCTGCTTGGATTTTGGATTCAACTACCAAGAGACATTCTTGGAGCTCATTTTCTTCCCATCTACTATCCATAGCTTTCTTCTTGCCAATCGTTTGGAACATCTTTCTCCATGCCTCAACATTTTGATTCCATATTTTAGAGGCACTAGCATTTCTCAACATACACTTATTGATTTTTCTAATATAGGTAATAGCATCTTTACAGTCACTATCCTTTAGTAAGTGTGTATTGAGGATGAATACATCCTTCCTTAAATTGACCCTGGGCTTGCCTTGATTGATGGCAATCATTGCTTTGATAGGGTGGTGATTAGACATAGTATAAGGATAGACACAAACTTTAAGGCCATCATTATTTGGAAAAAAATTGAAGTAGTCTGTGTTTGCATAAATCTATCCTGTCTATAATAGGTCATTTTTTCGGACCCTTTCTAGGCATTGCACCAAGTAAACCACACCCCTTTGAAGTATTTCTCTCCCCTCTCCAAAGGGTCCACTAAATTTAGCTTATTTTTAACCTCCCAAAAATGTCTTTCACTACCCTTCCAATCCATATCTATTACACCCCATATGTATTCCAAGTGCTCAACCATATTGAAATCTCCTCCCAAAATCTATGGGACCTCAAGTAAGTTGGAAAGCCATTGCCAAAGTATTGTTATGTCCTTGTGTTCATTGGGAGTGTATATGGAACAAACTCCCAAATTGACACCATCTCTTTCTAGGGTGATCCACACTGTCCTATTGCAAGGGGAGGTCCCCTGATTAGTAACAAGTTGAGACCATTTGTTGGAGAGAAGAATAAAAACACCTCGGGCCCTTCCCTTTTCATGCTTGGTGGTGTAAAAGGAGGATTCCTTCCAAATAAATTTCAAATTTGTGTCTAGTGCAAAACCAATTGCTTTGGTTTCCTGTAGAAGGAAAATGTCTTTTTGTTTCTCCAGATTCAAAAATCTCCTTATAATGTACTTTTTGTCAAGGGACTCAATCCCCCTAACATTCCAAGATATACAATTAAGATTCATTTTCAACATTCATGGGGGATACATCTTGGTCACATCTGAATTGATCAAAACATTTGGGTAGTCTTCCATCAATATCTGGTCTTTTTGCAATGGGTGAATAAAGTACCACACTTATTTTTTTCCAATTGTTTTTGAATAATTGAACATTTTCTCCCATAGATATTAACTTACCATTCTCCCTTGGTCTTCCAGGACCCACCTTGGGCTTAGGTGTAATCTTTGACTGCTTGACAATGATATTCTCAATTCCACTATATCCTATGAACTCATACTATTCCTTTTTGTTTTTTGTATTGTTATTACCTTTCCCCTCCTCTTATGAGAGTAGGGTTTTTCAAAAATAAAATCTTTATTCTTATTTTGATCACAAGTTCCCACAATCTCCAAAGTAGGAGCTATGGATTTTAATGACTCTGAGGGGTCATTTTCCTTATTACTTTGAATTGGCATTTTATTAGAGACTCCCCCAATGTCATCAGCCCCAAGGTTAAGCTCAAGGTTGAAATTTCTAGTTTGGTTGGGTAGCACTAGGGTACCACCCTCAGTTGAGGAAGGCCTGTGTGAAGCACAAGTTTCAGAGTTAGTGGAATCAACCTCATTCCATGTTTCCACCTACTGCTCTTGCTTATTAAGAGTAGAGTTAATGGCATCAGGGAATTTTTCATGTTTGGGAATGATGGAGAATGATACAATCATGGTCACTTGGTGGATGTTGCAAATGCTTTGTTGAGTCCCATGAGCAAAAAGGAGTCAATTAGTGCAACATGCTTACACCTTAGTAGATAGTTCACAAATTTGTTGAAGTTTCCCTTTTTCTCTTTCAAGGTATATGGCAAGTGGGAGAATGTTGGATTAGGTGTTTCCTAAACCTTGCAAGACCTCATGTTTAGATTATTTAACTATTTATTAATTTATAATGTTATTTTTCCTCAAGGAAAAGGGTGTGCGAAGTATGGCATAAACATTATGCCATTTGCATTATTTGGTATGATATGTGTGAAATAATATGTAAGAGAATAATGTCATGTAAGATGTGTAAGATCATCTATGACATTGTAAGTGTGTAAGAGATTATATGGCATTCATAAAAGTATGATTATAGGGAGTTATAAAGTGGACTAGGAATCCTAACCAACTTATGGTGCATGTTATAATGCATCACAGGTCATCTTTTAATGGATATGATGAGTCCAAAATGGGATGTGGTTCATGAGTATTATTACCATGATATTTTGGAAACTTATTTGGGCTCATGGTAATGTCTTTGGGTGGTTTGATAGGCCTCCTTGAGTCTACATTCTAAATGCTTGAGATGGAGGCATTATAGAATGTGTTTTGCAAATTTATGTTGTTAATTTTCCTCTGAATGAGAAGGGTGTTGATTTCCAGGTTAAGCCAAGAGCCCAATATTATATTATGACTATTTTGTTGCTAGGAATACATTAGTTTTGGTGCTTTGAAGGTAGGTTTTTTTGAAAGGTTGTTCTTCTTCTCTTGTATCTTTGTTTATATTCTTCTTCCCTCATTTATACTTTCTACTTGTATTATTTTTTATGTCATTATGTCATTGAATTTTTTATAGATCTAGTGTTAAAAATTCTATAGATCTAGTATATCACATTTATCTCCTCATAGGGTTAGCATAGGAAAATCATTTGCGTTATGTTTCTATTTTATGGGCATAGTTTGTTTGCACTTGTATCAAACTTTTTTATTAATAAATTTTTAGGTACTAGAGGTGTGTAGGTGATATTTTCCTCATTGTAGGCCCCAAAGTCATTTTTAAGATCACTTGTTTCTCAAATACGTGTATAATTGTAAGCAAATATATATTGCAAATCTCAAAAGTGAAATTTATAATGGAATAGAATCATATTGAAGCAGAGTGTCTCAAGACAAAACTCCATGTATGACCTAATCCTAGGCATCTAAATATTATCATTGACAATATCTTGTACTTTTATTCACTAACACAATACTAAAATCTTCTTACTATTTTTTTGTTGCCATGACAATCAAAATAACTAAAATGGAAAAAATATGTCATAGATCAAATAAGCTTTCTAATCCTTCTCAAAAAAATTATTCTTTGTCTTAAGTTAATTTTTAAATATTACATTATCCATCTAAAATATTTTAAAATCTAATTTAAATTCAATTCAAATTTAAATTTATTGTAAGGTAAGATTTATTTCTTTAAAATGTTTAAAAATTATTTATCATCAATATCATTTTTTCATTTTTAGGTGTTATGGGAGGATTTGTAGGAATGGTAGAATTTTTTTGGTTTTTTTGAGATTTTTTTATATTTAAAAATATCTATTTTAAATTTGTTTTCATTTATTATTTATAATATTTTAAATAAATTAATTTTTCTTTATAGATACATAAATTTAATACTTATGTAATTTTTTTTTTTATTTTTTTTTTTTTCAAAATATAGTTAACAAAATCAATTAGCTATTTTCTAACAACAATGGCTCTCCCGCTCTCCGCTAGAACAGTTATCCTGCTCACTATTGAAACCCTCTTGCTTTCTATGGATGGTGTGTCATTGGCTTCTAGTGTGGCGTTGGCTTCTGGTGTTCCGTCGGCTTATGGTGTGTTGCTGGCTTCTGCTAAGTCAATTCTTGTTGTTGTTGGGTCGTGTGTTATTGGCTCGCGGATGTCTGTAGATGGTTCGCTTCTTGTTGTTGGGTCGTCGTTGTCTTCAAATGTGTTTGCTAACAGTTTACGACCTGTGCTAGGTGGGTTTGCTACTTCATATTTTCCTCCTTTAGGGTTTGGGTCGCTGCACGTGGATGTCCCTCTTTCCTACCTTGCTTTTCAATCGTTTGCTAAAGTGGTTGGTTCTAGTGGTAAAACCCTTCTTCTTCTCTTCCCTCTTTTAAGGGTAAACCCTTACAGTGCTCTTCTTCTACCCCTACTATTATTTTTGGGCAAGAAGTGTTGGATAAAGAAAATTATTTCTCTCGTTTTGCTCTTATTTGTAGATTTAATGGTTTATGGCCTTCCCTTCCAAATTTGCACAAATGGGTTTTGGAGTCTTGGAATCCTATTATTGAGGATAGGACTGAACTCTATCCTTCGGCTATGGGTTTTTTTGTGGTTGCTTTTCAATTTGAGAAGGATAGGCTCGGTTGTTGGAAGGGGGTGTTTGGTTGTGGGGAAAGCACTCGCTTTCCCTCTAGCCTTGGTTCCCATCTTTCAACCCTCTTTCTAAATCTATTAGTGTTGTTCCTACTTGGGTTATACTCCCTAATCTGCCTCTTCAGTTTTGGACTCCTTGCTTTAAGTCTATTAGATATGTTATTCGTAGGTTTCTTATGGTTGATTCATCTTCTCTTATCTATGATCATCCTACTTTCGCTTGCATTCTTGTGGAAGTTGATATCTCAAAAGAATTACCTAGGGAGGTCATTTTGATGGTGGGGACTAGACCGTGGTCTTAGATTCTTGATTATGAAGTTCTTCCTTTCCGTTGTACGAGATTTTTTTTTATAGGTCATTTGGCTGCGAACTGTCAGAAATCTCGTTGGAGTTATCCTACTTGGTGGAAAGATGCTCTGTGAGCATCTTACTGTGGGTTAATCTTATGATGATTTTGGGGAAGATTTTGGGGATGATGACTTGGCCCCTAAAGTCGTGGCTTCTTCTACTGATGGTTCATAGTTGCGTTCCATTGTTGTTGTTGTTGCTCTTGGGTGTGCTACAGTTGTTGTTGGGGCTTCTGGTTGTGCTGTTGTTGTTGGTTCTTCTACATTTGTTGGTTCATCTACAGTTGCTACTAATGTGGTTGGTTTATCTACAGTTGTTGTTGCGACTGGTGAGGATGATGTTGTTTGGCTGTTGTTCTTCTTTGTTTATCTTTGGAGCAGTCATTTGTATCTTTTATGGTTTTTGGGTGTTTTGGATGTTGTTGACTGTCTAATGTTGTATCTTTTGAGTAGTATTTTGTACCTAAAGTTGTAAAGGGTTTCGAGTCCCTTCAAAACTTATTTTTCCCTCATAATCAAAACAAAATCAATTAGCTATTTTATAGGGATTTAGATAATCTTTAATAGTTTGATTTTACAAAATTTAAATTTAAATTTAAATTAAATTCTATACTATTTGATTTAATATATAATATAATTTGATTTTTAATGTTTTAATTTATTAGATTTTTTAATAATTTAATATATTTTAAATATACTATATAAGAATTTGATTTTACACAATTAAAATAATAATTTAAATTAAATTCTATACTATTTGATTTAATATATAATATAATTTGATTCTTAATGTTTTAATTTATTAGATTTTTTAATAATTTAATATATTTTAAATATAGTATATAAGAATTTGATTTTACACAATTAAAATAAAAATTTAAATTAAATTCTATACTATTTGATTTAATATATAATATAATTTGATTCTTACTCTTTTAATTTATTAAAAAAAATTAATAATTTAATATATTTTAAATTTATTATATTATAAACTTTAATATTAAATATATTATATTTTAATTCTTAATGATTAAATATATTATATTTTTTAATAATTTTATATATTTTAAATTTATTATGTAATAAACTATAATATAAAATATTATATTTTAATTTTTAATGATTTAGTATATTAGATTGTATATTATGTTAATATATTAAATTAATATGCATGCAATAATATTTTGACTAAAAAAGCATAAAAAATATTAGAATCTAGATTTTATTTTACTTTTGTTATTTTTAAAATTTAATTTTAATTAGCATGAAAACTAATTAGAATTAAAATTAAGATTATGATTAAAATTAATTACAGTTTACTTATAATTTTTTAAATAATTATAATTAAAAATTATGTTTACAATTAATTAAATTTATCAAAACATTTAAAAAAACTATTAGCAAATGTTAATAAATTATGTAGGAGAGAATCCAAACATGAAACCTATCATGGAGTTAGTAGAATCCTAGCGAATGGAGGAAGAACCAGACAAAATGGCAGATAGGTGGTAGTCGTGCAATCCGAAGACAAGCGGAGAAAGGTGCTCATGACCAAGGGAACCAATTCCAAAACTGGAGATCTAGGCAAAATCCGCCAAACAAGCATGGGTGGTTAGGGAAATGGCGTTCAGGGAAACCACCATTTCAGACAAAGGAGGGAGAAGAGAGACACTATCGGGCTTCCTAGAGAAACCAGTGGAATTCCTTTGTAGGAGGAAACACGGGTCGAGATGGTCTGAATCGAGCTCGCAAGGTGTGGGTTATGAAAAAGGCCGCCTAGAATGAAAAACCCTACACCCTGGTAGAGAGGAGAAGCAAGATCTTGTCGATCCTGGATAGCTATCTTCAACCTCAATGGGATTACTTGAAGATTTGCAGTCTGTTTTTCAAATGGACTGGAAAGGAAGCATCAAGGTGGGTGCATGAAGATGGGTAGCCAATTTGTGGCCACTTTTTGGCAAAAAATTGAAAACTCATAATGCAAGTGTGTTATAACGCACTCGCATTATGGTTTGGTGTGTCGAGCCTAAGGCTTGGCCACAACAATCCCATAACGCAAGTGTGTTATAACGCGCTCACATTATGGCTTGGTGTGTTGAGCCTAAGGCTTAGCCACAACGAGCCCATAATGCAAACGTGTTATAACGCACTCACGTTATGACCTATTAATTTAGCAAAAAAAAAAAATGCATTCATTTTCACTTCTCACTATGTTTTTTTTGTTGCCCATGGCCAAAACCCCAATATTTTGTACTCGGGTTCTAGGAGGAGCTATTTTGTGAAATTCTTCATCAACTGTTGTTTTTTCATCGCCAAGATGCCGCCATGTCGATGAGGAGGTCTAAGAGGTAAGGATTGTTTGTTTTTTGTTTTGAATTTGTTAGTTTTAGCTTGTATTTGATATATTTTTTTGAATTTGTAGGAGATGTTAATCAACCTACAAACCCTCCTCAAAATCCTCAACAAGCAAAACAACAACAAGAGGAACAAAATCCTCAAGTTAATCAACCACAACAATAAGCTCCTCCGCCAATCCCTCAACACCCTTCTAGCACTCAATAGAATTTAATGAGTAAAATTGAGAACAATAAAAAATAAATTGAGGATTTAATCAGGAGGTTGAGCAATCCAAATGGTTCGACCACAGAAAGAATGACCCTGGAAACTTCACTAAAATAAATGTTAAAAAATGTAGATTCAATTAGCAAACAATTAACTGGATGGAAAGATAGGAGGAAGGTGGTTAGGGCCTATTACGTAGATAAATTATCATATAAAGATGTAAAAGATTTAAAAATTAAAAAAGGTGATTTGTGCTCATTATTCACTTACCCATGCACAAATGAAAATCTTACCCTCAATGCAAAGATGTTTCCTATTCATTGGTGCCACCACCAACAGACTAGGAACTTTTTTTATGATAGGTGGTACCTGGTTTTTTATTACCCACCGTGCAACAATTGTGAAGTCCTGCAGTATTTCCTTAGGAAACTATACTATGAGTTCATCTTGAACAAAATCCCAAATTATTTTGATATGAGGGACTTCCAGGGGAGAGGTGGGGGGTCGGCTCAAGATAGACTCGATGCACAGCAGAATCCTACGCGACAAGGGAGTCAACCTCTCACTAGGCCGCCTCATGAGCACATCGTTATCCCTTCCATTGCAAAGGAGAGTGCCAACGTAGAGACTTTGCAAGCCATCAGGTCTCTGACCCAGAGTCTCATCTAGCATGCCAGCCCTATTCTACAGCGCCATCCAAGGGAGTCTTCGAGTGGTGGCCTTCAAACCCATTTGTGTCAATTTTGTGGGGCGACTTGTTCATATGACCCCACCGACACTCAGGAGGCTACTACACATGATCCGTCTGTAGCTATGGAGCTGGAGAGGGAAGCTGACATTTTGCATGAGGCATATGGCATTGATACTCAGGTAAAAGTTAGCATGTTCATTGAATTTAATTTATTAAATTTTGATTTTGAAATGCAAGATTAACTAATTTAGTTTTATGATTTTAATAAAATTGCAGGGTCACAGTGTTGATATTGGATACACCGTCCCTACACCTACTTATTTCTCCACTGCACCTACCATTGGGGTATGTAACTAGTAAACAATTTTAAATTTGTTACATGTTAATAGCATTGTTTGATGAATCGTATTTTAATATGTGATTTTTGATGTTGAATAGGCTAATATGAGAGGTTTTGTGGGAACACCTCCCAATGCCAGTGGATTTAGTCAAACCTACATGCAAGTAATAGAATAAAGAGTTTAACTAATGAATTGTACTTAATATATTTGTGTAGTTTATATTCATATTGTTGATTACATTGCATTGCACATCTTTCAAAATCAAAGCATTACTTCACATTCCATAACTAATAACTAGATGTTGATAGATGTCAAAATTCCAACTACAATATTGTTGTTTAGAAAGTCAACATAAGCAGTGATGCAATTACTTCACATAGCATAAGTAATAAGTAGGAGCAGCTTCCAATTGCATTTGCTTGTCATGGCATTCCATGAGACCACTTTTTACTAAGGCATCTTTTCAAACAGTTCACTGCCTTGTCTATACTAAGTGATGCCGGAAGGAATATATGAAAGAATAATAGGGTTAGGTCAGAATAGGATAAGTAGTCGAGTTGTTTGAAAATGCCTCAATAATTGTGGTCTCATGCAAGTGATGTCCATCACCATGAGACCCAATTTCTTTGAGGCATCTTCTTTTCAAACAACTCACCACCTTTCTATGCTACCACCTTTTCCATACATGTCTACCAACGTATTTTATCAAATAGTTCACTTCCTTTCTGCTATGGATAAAAGCCTAAAAAAGATGCTTTCCAACAAACCATGGATGCTTGGAAAAAATCTACCAAAGCACAATAGTAATAAATAGCATAGACAGCAGCAGAAGTTTGAGGGTCAGTTTTGAATGCGTCTCATGGTGATGGAATGCCATTCCATCACCATGAGAATCACATTTCTTCAAGGCATTTTCAAACAGCTCACCACCTTTCTATGATACCAATATTTACATACATGTACCAAATAATTTATTTCCAAACTACCTCTTGCTGCTATGGCTAAAATCCTAAAATAGGTGCTTTCCAACAAACTATGGATGCTTGGAAAAATTTCTATCAAAGCAATAGTAAGCAATAATACCATAGAGAAGGAAATGAACCGTCTAAAATGTTCATGAAACAGCCTCATGGTATAATGCCATTGTGTATATGCTTGTGTGTATGCATTCCATCACCATGAGACCCCATTTCTTTGAGGCATTTTTTTCAACAATTCACTGCCTTCTGTATGCCACCACAGTTATCGTACATGTCTACAAAAGCATTTTATCAAATGGTTCACCGGCTTGCTGCTATGGGTAAAAGCATAAAAACATGTGCTTTTGAACAAGATATGGATAGGGAAAATAGTAAGCATGATAGTCAGAAATATATAGTTTAATAAGTACTCAAAATTTTGTTCATTATCTCATACATTATACTTCATGACTTGGATCGCTATTGTAATTTTTGTGATTGAATAATTTGTTGTTTTATATTTAGATGTTGCAAGCGGAAACACCTTTGAATGTGATGAGGGAAATGGATATAGTTGTTTCATCTACTATAGAATCCCCGATGGCTCTAACAAGGGAGGTATGAGGCAAATTACAATATTTCAATTTATATTTGTTGCTATAGATGTTAGTGAAAAATCAAATCATTATTGTGTGTAGTTTAATTTCTATTTGGATGGTTTTTGCAGGGCTTCAGCACGTCTCAACATAGGCATTTGAATATTTCCCTCATGGAGAGTAATCATCAGATGGCGGTAAGTGATTATTTTCTTAAATATATCATTTTTTATATTATAATTTCTATATATTAATGTCTTTACTTCTTATTGTAACAGATAAGACTTGACCAAGAACTAAACCCTAGGAGGAGCACCAGGAGCACTCCTTGACCACAGCATAAATGAGTGACAAACGTATCGCCATCCGATCGACAATCAAAGGGAAAGAGTTTATTTAGAGATCATGGAGAGCAATGACTTTTGATTCCAGAGCTGTTTGTTGTATGCCTATATGGCATTTTTGTACATATTTTGTATTGGATATATTTGACATTGTATGACTATATGGCATTCTCATAAGCCTATATGGCTATTTTGTACCTATATTTTATACTTATATCGACATATATTGACGTATGCCTACATGGCTATTTGGTTAATACAAATATTTTTTATCGATGGTGTCCATATTTGCATTATAAAACTATGTTTCAGTAGATATGAGTTATGTGTATTCAAGTGTATACTTTACAACTTACATGTATTCCAATGTATATTTTGCGACTTACGTGTTTTCATGTGTATACCTTGTATTCATGCATATACTTTGTATTAATTTTTGTATACTATGTATTCATGTGTATGCTTCAAGGCTTACATTTTTTTGAGTACTTGTGCTTCCCTTATTCACATGTACATGCTTGACTTATTCACGTGTATACTTATTAATTGGTTAGCCCTAGCATTGATCATTGTTCTCCTTCATGGTTTGTTTTGAATATTAATTGATTGATGCTAAACAACTTTATCTAAAAGAAAAAAACACATTTTCAATTAGTATTCCATGAAATGATTCATAAAAAGATTCCAATATATTTAATCCTTTGATTGGAACAACTTAATTAAGAAAAGGATACATAATCTTCACAACACTTGCAAAGCATAATATTCATAGTAGATGAAGTAGTTAACCTTCTTCTTCTTTTTAAGGAAAAAGGCATAACACCTATATAATATATATTAATATTTAAAAATAAAATACAAAATATAAGCTAGGAAATATCATCTGTCATTTGATTGCCATAAAGGCTACAATCTAATCCCCTTCAATGTGAACAAGGGAGCAAAAAGCAGGTGCTTGAGATGTTTTGAAGAAAGGTTTCTTTCGTTTTTGCACAAGTGTCCATTGATTGTCCATAGAATCCTTCTTTGAAGCTATAAATTTACTTGATGGAATGTCTTGATCCCAATCATGTGTATGATTCTTTTGTTTCATTACTTCCCAAAGAGCCCTAGGCTTGATTGATTTCTGACCTTGTGTAAGAATGCCAAACTTCACCCTATATTTTTCTGTTGGAGCCACAATTGAAGCAGATTTCAACCCAATTGGAAGTGACTTCTTCTGTTGTTCTTGAAAGGTGACATCCTTAACATTTGATTTTGTTGAAAGAGTCGATGATGACGCAGAAGAATCAGTTTCTTTTTTCCCAAGTGGACAGGGCTTTTTGAGGACATCTTTCCACCATGATGGTTGTTTTTTAACTGATTTATCTTTAATGTGACATGTTGCAACCACATGACCTGTTTCAAAACATCTCTTGCACTAGAAGGGAAGACCTTCATAATCCAATAGTTGAGTCCAGGAATGACCAGCAACTTTTAGAATTATATTAGTAGGTAAATCCTTGGAGAGATCCAAGTGCACTAAAATTCATGCAAAATTAGTGTGAGAAAAATCTAACGTTTTCTTGTCTACAGCCAAGATGACACATTATCATACAAACATTTATCTTGAATAGTCTTTAAACATTTTCATAGCATAGTCCTCATAGTGCAAAATGAATTATTATGTTCTTGATCCATCACCATATAAACACGTCAAAATATTTATATGTCAACTTTTTGTAATATTATTTATTGTATAGGAAATGGACTTAGGAGAAAGCAAGTTATAATTTATAATACAAATAAGAAAGAGACTCAACAATGGAAACTTTATTTATCACACCAAATAATAAATGTATGTGCGAGTATCACTTGTTTCTCTTAGACTCCAATTATTTTCAAGCATAGAAAATCATTTCAAATGAAAATAACAAAATGCTTCACAACCAAAGTTGTTAATTGAGGAAAAATAAAATATTTCGAAGTCACCATTGTACACATTTACAATTGGTTGTATATTGTTGTAAGGGAAAGGAGGATAATTGAAAAACATCTTGCACTTGATATACTTAAGGATGATTTATGCAATGACAGGGAGGCCTCCAATCCACTTTCACCATACAAAGAAATTCCAACCACTTTTCTTCCCCCAAATCACTATCTTGGCTTGTTTTCAGTTTTTCACCTAGTCTCTCTAGTAGGTCAGCAGACCTACCTTTCTTGACATAACTTTCAAATTTTCTAAACAATCTCTCCAACCCTCATTCTTTTTAGACACCCTTTAATGCATACTTTCACATGCCTCAAAATCCCATGAGACTCTTTTGAAACAAAACCCTCAACCTAGTGCTTCAACGATGTCCTAGACCTCCAAATAGGTCTATTTATCAAAGCAACACCCTCTCAATCACTCTTCCAATTGAAAAATAACATTGAGCAGCATTTACCAGTCTGCATATCCACAAAATCCATAATTTTTAGGGTGTGATTGGACCTATAACCCCACTATCCTCTACACCCTCACTTTTCTCAAATTTCATTAGGGTTTATTGAAAACCCCATATCCAGACCTCATACAACCCCAAAACCTCTTCCAACAGTTTTCATTCTACCTACACAAACTTAATTGGCCACCAGATTATGATGCCTCCTGACTTTACCCACTTTTACTCCCCCAAACCTCTCTTTTTCATTCAAAACCCCTCTTTTCCCAACTAGGGCATCATGCCATAACATACTTTTGACCCCCCCTATCCTTGCAGACCTTTTGAACACAACAAACTCCAAAAACTCACCCTATTTCCAACCTATTCGAACTTATTCCCAAGCAATTTCTTCTTTTCACCTCTTCTAGCCTTGTTTTTAAGGCCTAGACTATGAATTTTCAACAGAGGGGACGTTAGTAATCTCTTCCAATGCCTTTAACAATGTTATTTTCTTATTCCTATTCCCTATCCTACTTACATTAGACCCATTCCACCGAAACACAGCCTAAACAATAGGTGGAATGGTCTATTTCAACATATTACACTCAAACCCTTGTATGAGCAAGTTTAGACCAGTTTCAGAAATCTACTTCTAAGTTGCTTGGAACTTAATAGAATTCCACAAGAAAATGCATAGAAATTAACAAAGAAATTGAGATATTTGATTGATATTCTCCTTCAAACTCTTCAACAACCACTGACTTTGAGTTTCCAACATATATAAACCTCAACCAACTCCTTACAATGCCTAAAACTACCTTTCAACTGCCCATGACTGTTGGGCTTCCACATGAGAGCAATTTTTACATTTTTGCTTGACAACATTTTTGACAATTTTGCATTTTTTACATAATTGACTCAAATGACCCCACACTAACTCAAAACAAAAAGCAACATTACAAAATGGCCTAGCATGGCCTTATTTGAAATTATTGTGACTAAAACCACTGAACTAGACCTACTTCATCAAATGGAGGAACAAGGTCCTCTGCAGCAATGATCATATGTTTTTTGTGTGGAAAACTCAGACTTCTCAACCGCTGTGTGTATGTTTCTCTTTTCAATTGTTTTGCATGCCATCATAAGGGATTAAACTAGTTAAACGTAGCTCGAAGCAATTTCGCATTTTTGGGTGTGAAAGAGAACCATGCCTAGCGTAAACGTACCTATCGGGACACATTGGAACAATTTGTTTGGTCACACAAATTGCAAAATGAAATTCGTACCACTTTGCAACTTTACACTGCTTGCATTTGACACTTTTTCCATCAAGTGAAAACTGGACACCACAGGAAAACGACTCTAAGATAAACAAAAACTAAGAGAGGTTATTGTAGAGGGACCCAACGCAATCCCGTAGGCTCAGACAGAGAGTTCGTAGGCATCATGGTTTCTAAGTAATAGCTCGTCAAATATTGCTTCCCTTTTGCACTTTGGAACCTTAAGGGATTGAGTTGGTTGAACATAGCTTGGAGCAATTCCGCATGTTTTGGTGTGAAATAAGACCATTCCTATCATAAACATACCCATCCAAATATGTTGGAATAGTCCATTTGGTCACACGAGTTGCAGAACAAAAGTTACACCACTTTGCAACTCTCAACTACTTGCATTTGACAACTTTTTCCCCAAGTGAAAATTTTCCACCACGGGAAAATTTATTTGAGATAGCAAAAAATGAAAAAGGTTATTGTAGAGGGGCCCAATGCAATCCTAGAGGATCAGATGAGAATTTTGTAAGCATCATGGTATCCAAGTAACAACATGTTGAAGTTTGCATCCATTTTGCACTTTGGACTCTTAAGGGATCGATCCGGTTCAATGTAGCTCGGAGTGATTTTTCATGTTTAGATGCGAAAGAGGACCATTCCTAGTGTAAAAATACCTATTCAAACGTGTTGGAACAGTCCATTTAGTCACACGAGTTGTAGAATGAAATTTGCACCTCTTTGCAACTTTCAACTACTTGCATTTGACAACTTTTTCCCCAAGTGAAAATTTGCCACCATGGGAAAATTTCTTCGAGATAGCGAAAACTGAGAGAGGTTATTGTAGAGGGTCCCAACACAATCCTATAGGATTAGACAAGAATTTTCTAAGAATCACAGTATCTGAGTAACATCATGCTAAATTTTGTAGTCATTTTGCACTTTAGACTCTTAAGGGATTGATCTGGTTGACCGTAGCTCAGAGCAATTCCACATGTTTGGGTGCAAAAGAGGACCATTCCTAGCGTAAACATACCTATTCAGACATTTTGTAATAGTTTCTTTGGTCACACAAGCTACAGAACAAAAGTTGTACCACTTTGCAACTTTCAACTACTTGCACCTAACAACTTTTTCCCCAAGCGAAAATTTGCCACCACGAGAAAATGCATCCAAGATAGCGAAAACTAAGATAGGTTTTGTAGAGGGGACCGACATGATCCCATAGGATCAGACAAGAAGTTTCTAAGCGTCACTGTATCCGAGTAACAACATGCTAAATTTTTTAGCCATTTTGCACTTTGGACTCTTAAGGGATCGATCTGGTTGAACGTAGCTCGAAGCAATTCCACGTGTTTGGGTGCGAAAGAGGACCATGCCTAGAATAAACATACCTCTTCAAATGCGTTGGAATAGTCTGTTTGGTCACACAAGTTGTAGAATGAAAGTTGCACCACTTTGCAACCTTGCACTGCTTACTTTTGACACTTTTTCCATCAAGTGAAAACTGGACACCACGGGAAAACCACTCCAAAATAACAAAAACTAAGAGATCTTATTGTAGAGGGGCCCAACATTATCTCGTAGGCTCAGATGGAGATTTCGTAAGTGCCACGGTTTTCAAGTAATACCCTGTCAAAGATTGATGCCCTTTTGCACTTTGGGCCCTTAAGGGATCGAGCCAGTTGAACGTAGCTCAAAGCGATTCTGCATGTTTGGGTGTGAAAGAGGATCATTCCTAGTGTAAATATACCATGCCTAGTGCAAATCCATAACTTTTGATCAAAGAATCTGGTGCAGGTGCACCATGACCAAGACATGAAATTGGGGAATCTTAGTTTGGTTTCTTTGAAAGTTTGAGTCTTTGGATGTAATAAGGCCATGTGAAGGCCATTCTAGTGTCTAGGTGGGTCATTTTTGTGTCATTTAGGTGATTAGGGAGTTTATAGTGCAATAAAGAGTTAAAATGGAAAAGTTGTCAAATTTGTAAGTTGTAAAATTGCAACAAATTTGAATGACAACAATTAGATTTTTGAAAATTTGTTTATTTGGTGGTTGAAGTCGGTTGGGACAAGGTAGTTTGGTGTATTTGTGTTTAAAAAGGCCTCACATGGTTTGAGGTTGAGGTTGGAGATGCTATACTTAGAAGAATATCAATAAAATGCAGTGTTTCCTTGCAATTTTCTATATTTTTACCAGAAATTTGATGTTTCCTTGAACTGTACGGCTCCGTACAGGGTGATTGTGCTCTCTTTCAGATGGAATTCCATGGGTAGAAGACTTAACTCCATTTTAGTTTTTGTTTGGTTGGATTTCAATTGATTTTGTGCATTTTAGAAGCCAATTACTGAGGGTCGGTCTGTATACCTTGTTTTAAGGGTTTTAAGTGCATTAAAATATCATATTAAGCCTTCCACCCACTGTATGGTTTTGTAACTTAGTGTAAAGGCTTAGTTAGGGTTATAAAACATATGTGCAAATCTTTTTCTGCAAAGGATTAGAATAGAGGGTTTTTAGGTGATGCCCTAGATGTCAAATGGTGCATGTTTTAGTGGAAATGGTGGTTTAGTGCTAGGGTTTGAAGAAATATTTGGGGGCAGCAATATCTCTTGAACTTTTAAGCTTGTGCAAACATTTTTGAAGGTGTTTCAGGCTTTGATTGGCTGTGGGAAGGTTTGGAGTATGGGTTTTCAATAAACCCTTGCCTAACTTGTGAAAGAAGAGGGTTTTGGGGTTTGTTATGTTAGAGGGCTTATCACACCCTAAAAGTTGAGGAATTGGTGGTTTGGAAGATGAGTTAATGCTTCCCAATGGTGGTTTTCATGCGATAGGAAGAATAAAGTTGGGTTGCTTTGTAGAGTGTAGTTCTCTGCAAATTCAACCACTGATACTATGCTGCCAACTAGAAAGGTGTCCTTGCATAGCTTGAATTGTGTGTCCAACCATCGAGCTCTATGGGGGCAGCGTATGCCTCATAGAAATGGGGTCTCACTATTGAGACCCCATTTCTATGAGGCATACGCTGCTCCCACCTTCTCAACCCTGCCGCATTGGCAAGCTAGTGGAGCATCGGGTAGTTAGTTTCATCATTAGCTGTTGTCAGATGGTAACGTATGCCTCATAGAAATGGGGTAGCATGGTGATGTACATCATCATGAGACCCCATTTATATGAGGCATAAGCTGCCCCTACCTTCTCAACCCTACTGCATTGGCAAGCTAGTGGAGCATTGGCAAGCTAGCTCAC
>VDFB02202173.1:0-14080 GCA_007258455.2 Sequoia sempervirens
CGCATTTATATATATATGTATATGTATATGCATATATATGTTTCTATATATATACTTCTTTATATATATGTATGCCATTACATGCATACATACACATACAAAACTATAAATACAAGTGCTCTTGATCAACATCCTACATCAAAAAAGACAAATTTAAAGTGATCAATCATGCTCTACAATTACAATTCAATAAAATTTCATTACATTTAAATATCACTAGTCAATCTCACAAGTTTTAATCTATGATTCCATGTGTTAGGTAGTTTTTTGCAACTTAGCACAAAATTAACCCTGCATAAAAGATTCAATTTATAGAGAATTAAATCATAGCTATGAGATTGAAACATTTTTCCAAATTGAAGGTGTATATTTACTCAATAGACTACATATAGTATGAGATTTGAGCTTGAAACAAGTCTCACACCTACAAACCACTATTGATTTATTGGAAAACAAGTTTCAACTGTTATTTAATGGTACACTAGTTGTTGTTTAATAGTAAAAACCTCTAAAATATCAAGTAAAACTCTCCAAAATCTCACTTATCGCATAAAGCCCAGATAAATATTGATTTAACAATTGGACAACATTCTACTTTTATTTGCAATGTATTTTGGTCAATTTGATGGCAAATTTCTTTTTTCATTTGCATTTCTTTATATTTTAAATATGTATGGAAATATTTTATAATAAGATAATACTTAATTTCTTTAAGGGAAAAATATAGATTTGTCTAAGTTTATTTAATTCTATTATCTACCATTTGTTACTAATTGTTTAATCCAACCACATGCAACTAAAATGTGTAACACATCCATGCAAAAAAAAAACACTCTCTAACATATTAACATACATATAGTTTTCTATAGGCTTATGTTATGGACACAGTGATATTGAGAATCACATTCAATTTTTGAATCAAATATTGACAATATTTTCTTTTGCCATTGATATGCCCGACTACCCCTCATTCAATTTCACTATTGTAACCTATTTTCTCTTGTGTATTTGTATGTATATATGTAAGTGTGAGTGTATATATACATATGTACATGTATGTACATACATGTCTATGCAATTACACATCCATACTATATACACATATGTATGTATTTATATGCATACATGTACATACATACATACATATATATAAATATATATATATATACACATATTCAAAAACTTGTCTTTAACCACATAACTTTAAATACTGAACTAAAATTATTAATTTATAAAACAAAAAAACAATAACAATAACAGGGAAAACTTGGCTATTCTTTATATATATATATATAAAGAATATATACATCTATATACAATTGTACTATGGATAATATAGATAGATATAAAGTGCATATAGATACACACATCTACAATCTATAAAAGCATTGTAGATGTCTATATATGTATATATATGCATATATATGTGCGTACACATTTATATATATCTATATGTATATGCATGCATACGTTTCTATATATATACTTCTTTATATATATGTATGTCATTGCATACATACATTCACATACAAAACATGATCAATATCATACATTAAAAAGTGACACCTCGTACACATCTTTACACATCTTAGATTGTGTCATAGCAATCAAAATGATCACAATTTTTGAAGACCATGAATTGTTTGTCATCTATATGCTTAAATATGAGTAGTTAAGAAATGAAACTCTACAAAATGAAAGACAGATAGCCTAAATCTACACAAACAAAATTTATATCTATTCATTTGGTTATGTTATGAACAAAGTCATAATGAGCATCTCATCCCTACCACCATACTACATTAAATTATGCAATATTTTCTACTGCCATTAATATGACAAATTATCTACCATGTAGTTTATCTATTCTAACCTGCTTGTTTAAAATCCACCAATGTCTTCTCTTTATAACATGCAAAGATCTATCTATGTATATGTCTATGTATTTGTGGATGTATATCTATGTTTGTATATTTATGTACATACATATCCATGTATATATGTGCATATATATATATAAATGTCTCAAGAATATATAAACATCTACTTATGTATGTAACTATGTATGTCTGGATGTATATATGTGTGTATATATATGTATATACATATATGTGTAAACATATAAATTTTTACAGGTATGAATGCCATTACACATACATACGATACACATATAACATTGCATATATACAAATAAGCATACAAAAATATACATATTCTACCAGCTCACTAATCATTATCAATTTCACACCATGATTTGTCATTGACAACTTTGTTTTCCAACCTCTAGGGGACAGGACCAAACTTGGCAAGTCCACTATGTATAGCTTTTGTTTCAGGGCCACATCACCAAGTATCATGCCACATCAGCATCATTATTTTCAACATGTCCAAAAAGGCCCAAAAAAATGTGTGACCAATACTTCTGCATTCACATCATGGATAGTTCAGCGTTGATGTGGCATCACATGATTGGTTTCTTTTTACATCAAAGAATTATATTTTCTTGAATTATGGATACTCAAGTCACAACTATCAAACATTATATAAACAATTACTATCACAATTATTGAAACATGCTCAACTACTGCATTCTCTCCCCTTTTGCAAATATCAAAACCCAACCTTCTTCTCCCTAAGAGGGACTCTAGCTCCTTCAGAACTCTTGTTTAATTATTTTTTCTATACCGTCTTTTTAAACTCAGAATGGCACCCGATATTACACCTGGAATTGACACTCCTTTTGAGGCCCATTTTGACCCTCAAGTCTTTCCTTACAAAACCCAACGCCCAGTACCTCTTTTGAAATCTTGCCTATTTCTTGGCTCCTTGGGAACCCTGTGCCATGCTGATCCAAGCCCCAAGGTAAGCCCCACTTTTTGGGACTACCCAGTCCTAAAAGAGCAACTCGCCCCAATACTGGGACAAGCTGTCCTGATCTCGGGGTCCTAGACCCGGTGGACCTTCCAACCAACTGCACCCCTTACGTCATAAAACAGTTTTTAAAAACTTGTTGTTCAAAGAGAATTATATATTTGTGTAGAACCATCACTAAAATTAATGAAAAGATTCATATCTTGATATATATGTAACTTAAACTTGTTCATAGTTTAAACATTGCAACGAAGTTTGAAAACAGCCAATTCCGATTCCTTGAAAATGCTAGGTTTAATCTCCAGTTAAGGATAGCTTGGCCGCTATACTTCCATGATAGGAAGTAAAATTACAACTTACTTCAGTGTGGTATCATTCACTGTACATATGAACGGCAATGTGATAGAAATCGGACGTGAGGAACATCTCAAATATCTATGCTTATGTACAGATGCTTCTTAGGGCAAACTCTATAACTCTACTAAATAACTCGGTATAAACCAGTTGCTCTACCTGCAGGATTTCTGTGGACTTGCCATTAAACCTCTCCATCACAACTGTGGATAACACGTCTCATCACCTCACCAAAATATTGCCACTTGCGGGTATCCCATTGCCGGCCCTTCTCATAATTACCAACAAACATTTTAAATTAGCATGCCATCAGATTTCTTAAACAAGTGTATTTGAATAATTTAAAGACAAAGCTAACGAGATGGATTAAAACAGACACCTTTGGTTGGACGACAATATTAGTAAGAAATGGAGATGCCTCTGTATGTGAGTGAATTGAAACGAGCAGCAATTGTGCTGCTCTCAACTGCTCGAGTACCCTCGTTAACAGAGCTGTTGGGCATGGAAGCACATCTCTCTCTACACTTATTCTCAAGTTCACTTGGCAGAGGATATCCTTACGTTCCTCCAAAACAACTCCATCGCCGTTGTAGAGGACTGTGCTATTTGAATTAAATGGCTGCTGGTGGGCATCGAACCCACTACTTCCTTCCATAGTTTTAGGCTGTTGTTCTAGCTGAGCAACACGTAGCTTTAGGTCCCTCAAATAGCTTTCAGTATTTTCCAGTATTGAATACCTGTCTTTCTGTATAGACAAGATTAGAGAGTCCAATTTTCAATAAGAAGGCATAATCCAGTACATTACAAGAGTACAAGTCATAAAGCAATGGTATATTTCTAATCAAAAAATAAACTGTTACCAAATGGTAAGTGGACTTGAACATGTGGGAAATTCTATGGTTAAGTGCATTTGAATTGGAATAGTATTGAGATAGGTGATCTCTTCTGAAATTCTGATGCTTTATCCCTGTGAGCATCTCCTAAATGTAATGATTGCTATGTGACCATTCATTCTCATGAGAGATAATTTATACGAACTTCAACTCATGAAATATGAGTTCCAAAAGCTTGCACTTTAGTTATGGATGTTTGTTTATGGGTTCCCTATTGACTATCACATGCCTACAACTTAAACTCCAAGAAAAATGATAAATAATGCAATGGCTACTGATTGAAATCATGTTAGAGGTTGACATGAAAGCCAAGTTAGTTAAATCCAAAGAAATAAAGAGTTTATTACTCTGCAGGATTTCTAGATGTGAAAAACCAAGAGATTAAAGAAGAGAGAAAAAAAGATATTCTCAGTTATAGAGAAGAAAATGAAATTTTGGCATTACCTTAGAATTTCCAGCTGGTACAAGAGAGTAAAGATTTAAGAAAAGTTGTTTCAGTTTCCCTCTTCTGTTCCGCTCTCCTATCATATGCTGAAAGCGTGACCTACCGTGACAATCAATCTTTGATTTCTCATGTTGATTATCATTGACAGCATGGGCACGAGCAGCCCTTAAACTTGACATTAGAAAATAATTTGTTTTGTTCTCCTCGATTTGGCTCAAATACCTAAAGCATCTCTTATGCAAGCTATGACCGGGAGTGAAAATTTTAAGGGCAGCCTTTGGATCAGCTTTTATATATCCTTTGAAGGCACTGTGTGTGGACGAAGTACGGGGAGGAGGTGGGGAGATAATTAGTGAGGAGGAATTACGAGATAGCTGGTTATCTAATTGACAAAAATACTGCATACTGTATTCTTCAGGGGAAGTGGAGTAGCAATGGGTTTCGGTACTTGTGTAAGGAGAAAAGGAAGGAAGCTCAAAGATCTCATCGCCCATTACAGTTGCTTGATGACCCAAGTCGTTATAATAAGCATTCGGAAGCCTGGTATATATATTAGTGCTTGTACTGAACCCATTCTGGGTTGCCATTGATTCCAGCTTTAATCGAGATCTCAAAGGAATTGGATTCTATCTGTCATCTACGGGCTGTATATATAGTAGAACTGGGCAAATACCTAGTTAATATAGAATTAAAAAATTCATGTATAGGTACCGTCAATCCAGAGTAGCAGCTTATGAAATGTAGTGACAGGCTCTCCTTATCCTGCACACTAAGCTTTTGACTTGTGGGGGCAACGTCTATCCAGAACTTTAGATGCACATTTGACCGTATTTATGAATTAATTGAGATTTAAAATGACATTATATTTAAAATTTTTATTAAGTAATAAATACAATTAGATAAAGCTAAATGTATATTATTTTATATTATATTCTAAATTTTAATTAATTAGTATATATAATGTTGGATAGATAATATGTTAGGTGGGTCTTCCAAACATTGTGTACTATTTATTATTTTCTATTAGCTATTTTTTGCATTCTATGGCATCTTGACTTTGATTGTGTTGAAATCATTAATAGAATGTTAAATATTTTAATTGTTACATTTTAACAATGTCAATGATACTCTCACCCATCTCTATTAACCCACACACAAATGGAATTTTAACAATGTCAATGATACTCACACCCATCTCTATTAACCCACACACAAATGGAATAAAAGTTAAAATTGTTGTCGTAGTCATCAAATTTCAAAGTTTCTTTATCACTAGTACAAAAGAGCTCTTCTTATCTAAAAGGAAATTGTGTCATGGAGGTACACCTTATGATAGTTTAGGCTCTTCATGCTTATGAAAATCCTTTTATGTTTCCAACACTATGATTGAGTAACTATATCAAAGCTTAAAGTGACTATTGTAACTATGTAGGTAGGGGAAGTAGACCATAGTGTCAAGATTGCAATGCTTGTTGATGCGCAATCCAACCCTACTTAATTTTAAGGAGTTTATTTGTTTTTGTAGGGTTTTGTTACAATGCTATTGTTTTCTTTGCAATTTCCTAATGTAATACATCTAAACACTACCATAGCTTTCATTTAAATTGAATTAAAGTATATACTAACAATTCCAAAAATATTTTGTTAATAGATAGGACAAACAAAACAATGATATAATTGCATGGTAGCTCTTATATGGAATGTAATATCATTTATAGATTTTAATTGCTTTGGATCCCTATTTTTTGCTCTTTTATTAACTCTAGAAATAACATTTGGAGGAGGTTTTTTTTTGGATTTTGGAAAACAATGAAGGATGTATTGCATTTCATGTTCAACCAATACCACTTTTTGCTCTTTTATCAACTCCTAAAATTAGGATTTAGGGGAGGAAGATTTTTTTTTGTATTTTGGGAAACAATGAAGGATGTATTTTATTTCACATTCAACTTGTTAGGTTCATGTAGACACCTGAAAAATGTCCTAAGTATATCACACACCTTGATTTCACTTACTAACATCATTTTCTCTCATAATTCACATAATTCCCCTGTTTAATTAAATAATGTCCAATTATTTAGTTAAATTCACTTTATTCCCCTATTAATTGAATAATTAAGGTTATTTGATTAATTCATCATAATTTAACAAAATTTCTCCCCTTTTGATTAAATAATGTTAAATTATTTAATTAAATGTCATTTCCCTCTTTGATTAAATAATTCTCAATTTTTTAATTAAAGATCTTAATTCTTGCAACTTGTACAATTAAATTATTTTCTTAAATTGTTTAATTAACTAATTTTCCTCCAATCCTCCAACTTGCATAAAGAATATCCGCATGTAATATTCATTTTTCAAATTCAAATTCTTCCAGGACATAAATAATATCTCCAACATATTTCCTAAAATTTAGGAATTTGTTGATGTCTCATGGATTATGGACCCTTGATTAAATTTGTGATCCACACCTTCATGGATTATTGACCCTTGATGCATCCATTGATCCACACTCACATCCTTAATTAAATTTCATCCCTTGATTAACGTTTTGAATCCTCACCATTGATCAATATTTCAAAAATCTATAAAAGCCAAGCCTTTTTACATGGAAAAGGATTTGCAACCTTTATGAAAATTTACTCTCTTGAATTGACTACTCTCCTTTGAAAAATTTGAGAACACCTCTTTTGTGAATCATCCTTATTCATTAACCAAGCTTTTGCAACAACATGGATTAGGAAAATTTGAGCAATCCACATCCATATCACTCCAAATTTACACTCAATCCACAATGGGATGGGAGGTTTTCTTGCTAGTGTATTCAATTGTTTAGAATTTAGATTTCTTTCATGCTAATTAAATCATTTTAGCAATGTTTACTAAGTTTCATTGACTATGGCTCTTAATTTGGTTAATTACTTGTTTATTTTCTTTAATTTCATTCTTATTTGATCAATTGAGCTAACCATATGGTAGCTCAAGATTGCAATGCTTGTCATTGTCTAATCCCACCTTACCTTATTTGAAGGGGTTTTTTTTTTTTCTAGGGATTTCTTTTGGTTTTCTTTGCAATGGCCTAACGTACTATATAAAATGGTCATATTTTTCATATTAGTTGTAATTTTTGGGTTGATTGACTATGTTGTTATATTAGTGATAGCCTTAATGTCATTGCTTTAAAGTTCAAGGTGAGCCTTATTGAGAAACAAGGTGAAACTACTACAATAAAATATTATTAAAAGTGTATGCAAGTCTCAAATTAATTTTAATAAATTAGGGTACCACAAAATATTAGGTAAAAATGCACTAGTCATAATACAATCAACAAATCATAGTAACACATGATTTATATGGAGAAATCTCTTTAAGAAAAAAAGTTGACTAGAGAAAAAGGACCTATACATATTAATTATCAATTATATACATGATACAATACCAACACACTACACTTTCTAGTATGGCAATATTCCAACATCGCAATATTTCAACTTTTCTTGTGTATCTATATATAATGATATCAAACTACTATCTCATACCTCCCATATATAGGCAAAGAGAGAGGTAAAAACAATAAATGGTTTTAACAAACAATGGATACCAAAAACATGGTATTATACAACACACCAACCTTGGAGAGAATCTTATAATAAATTCAATCAATGACTTCACATGGATATCACATGGGCTCAAGCAATGAGTCCCCAAATATAAACATAATTACAAAGACATCTTTGACCCATAACTCCTAAAAAATTCACATCCCTATATGTAGCAGTTTATTATGGAGAAGCCAACTCATGTGGATCCCATCCATAGTGACAATTCAAATGATTTCTTAATGGATGAAAATTCAAATTTGTGTCACACTTCAAGCCAACTTATTAGTACAAGTGAATTTAAATATTTCTATCTAAAAGTCAATTTAGGTTAACATATGGTCTAGTTGGATTCATTCTACCTAAATTAGATATGAGACAAATATTTCTCAACTAGATGTGTCCATTAGATATATATGTAGCATCACTTTGGGGCTAATTTACCAAAAAATAAAATTATTCAAAAAATTTGATGTTTTCACAACTCCTCATGTACAAATAACATTTTCTAATAAATCTAAAAGTACCATTTTGTAGAACTATAATTTTAATTTAAAAAATATAAAATTCTAGTAGTTTAATTATTATTTATATTTTATATTTTATTTTTACTAAAAGTAGAACATTAACACCAAAATATAAGGTCAATTTTGTCCTGTCAAAAAAATATACTAAAGTTTATTTAAAACATTAAAAAAATATAATGCACTAGAGAAGAGATTCCATGTCAAGATGATTTTTTTTGTATATTAGAAAAATTGTTAAGACAAAAGGTGATGTCCTATTGAAATAGTTGTGATTTTAGTATACACAATTTTAGGATTTATTAAAAAATATATATTTATTAAAATGAAAAATGTTAATCCATATACTAAAGTTTCAAGTTATAGATATAAATTAAAAAATTGAAGGAAAAAATATTATACAAAGAGAAATGTCCAATTTAACCTCATTTTTGTTAGCATTTTATCGACACCTAAATTTATCAATTTTAGAAAAACCTACATTCATTAAAAAAAAGGTACAAAAATACATTAAATTTTTTACATTCAATTAGTTTACATCATTTCTAAATTCAAAATATATATGTTAAAATTTCTAGTGATTCAAGTTAAAAATTTAGATTAGGCGTTGCTCATTTCATTTATAAAAGTGTGACACAATTTTGAATTTTTACCTAATCCTAAAGCCTAGAATTGATTTTTTTTATTGAGTCCAATGTCAACTATAGTCACCATTGTAGTGCTCCACCTCCTACATAAATTCATACTCAAAAAATAATTCTAAGATCCTAGGAGAATCTAAATTACAAATTATTTCTCTAATTACACTTTAGGCATCCAAGTACACCTTCTTGAAGTTTTATAGACACATAATATTCATAAGATTTGTAAGGATAATAGAACATAAATCCTAACATTCTCTCACTTGAAATTATGCATTGCTATCCAGAGGAAACAAACATGAAATTAATTTCAATATCCAAGGAACATAGCCATCTTGTACCAAGATAATTTAATTGTAGTCACTAGTTTCATAAGGGAAGTTGCAACCTTTTTTTAATGTCAACCATTTTTAACAAGATCTTACATTTTATACCATCTCTTGCACAAAGTGATATATGAAATTATTGTCCAAACAAATAACGCTATGACTATTACAACCAATTCTAACAACTCTACAACATAAACCAATACTTGTACATAATCTTTGTAATCAAATTACCTCTTTAGAGGCATGTTTATTAGTCATATACTTTGTTTTGGTAGTGGAAAAAGAAGCCATATGTTTTTTTACTCATCCAACTCACTATACCACCAAATAGAGAAAAAATAACCACTAGTAGACCTTTGAATATCCAAGTCACTTGCCTAGTCATTCATGAAACCCCTTATGTCCGATGACTTAAATCCACATCAGTACCATGATAAAACAAATAATAATTATAAGTATATAAAAAAAAATTAAAAAAATCCTCTTAGCATAAGTCCAATGCTCCTTTCCAAGGTTAGATATAAAATTACTTAAAGCTCCCACTACTTGGGAAATATCCATCTAGTGCAAATAATTACATTCCTTTGGATACCAAAAACAATACCATAAGACACATTATACATATCTTAATAATAATCATCTAATTTAGGACTCATATCTCAAGATGTATTAGTGGCAACAAGAAATGAAATACTCATTGCTTTACAATCATGCATACTAAATTACTGCAAAATGGTAGCAACATACTTACTCTAACTTAACTAAAGATTAATGTGAACTTTATCCTTGCTATTTTCATCCCAAGAATTAATTTTGTAGCCCTCAAATCATTTATATCAAATGTGCTAGAAATACGAGTTTTCAACTCCCTAATCATTATCTCATTGTTACTAGTAAATAACATATCATTCACATATAAGACATTGATTAGAATTTGATCATCAATTTAATTATATAATAGAAGAATAATGATCCCCCTCACTCTTAACAATACTCAAACACATGTGAAGCATCACAATTTAGGTACCACATCATGGGTGACTATTTTAAACTAGATAATGATTATTTTAACTTGCAAAATAAGTGTTCCTTTGCTTTAAAAAAAATGTCAGGCTATTATGTAAAAATATCCTCCCAAAGATCCCCATACAAGAAAATAGTCTTAAAATTTATTTTTCCAATCTTAAAATCAGAAGCTATAGTAATAGATAGTAGAAATCTAATAGAAGTTAACATTGCAATATGAGAGAAAATTTCATCGAAATTAAGTCCCTCTTTTTAGGATTAGCCCTTGGCTATTAGTATAGCATTGTACTACTCTAACCATTAATCTGCACCAAATTTCTTCTTATACACCTACTTGCAACTAATGGGCTTTATTCTGCAAAAACTAACAAGATCCTAAGTGTCACAACTACCCGAGGCTATTATCTCCTCATGCATGGCCTACATCTAAGAATCAATATATTTTATTTAATATGAGCTTCCTTGAATGATCTAGGTTCATCATTAACTTAATAAAATAAATTCACAATAAAAATCTAGTGAGCTATACCTATCTTGACTAGATTATATTATCTTGTGGACCTTCTCAAGGTAGGAGTAAGGGGATTTACCTATTCTTCCGTATGCTCATCCTACACATCCTCATATAAAATCCCACTTGAACCTCATATTCCTCTCCATCCTTTAAGGCATCAATTTATTCTTCCATATGCACATCTTCTTGCTTTTCGACCTTAGTCTCAAAATGCACTATTTTTTCTTTGGTTGTTTTGGACTTAAAAAAAAAGCTCCAACTCCCTAAAAATCACATCTATAGAATAAATTATTTTTTAGGTTAGAGAAATCCAAAAATTATAACATTTTACATTCTTTCATGTCATAACCTATAAAAACATATTATTGAGTTTAAATAGATATAGTTTAGATCACTTTTCTTGAAGCACATTAAATGTAAACCTCACAACCAAAGACCCTTAAATGTGAAATAAAAGGTTTCTTATTTGTCCACACTTAATCTAGGGTGTTTTTTAACAAGAGTCAAATAAGGATATCTATTAATCAAATAAAACGTCTAGTGCTTATAGCCTCTACCCAAAAAAACTAATCCAACTACATAAAATTCACCATACTTTTGGTCCTTTGCATTAAAGTATGGCTCACTCTCTACAACCCCATTTTTTTGGATGTGTAAGGTGTAAGGTGTAGTATTTTTTTGAACAATACTTGCATTCTTACATAAATTATCAAATTCCTTAGGCAATATTCACTACCATTATGAGATCTCAACACTTATTTTATAATATATTTTTCAAATAATACCTTAAATTCCTTAAACTTAGTGAACACTTCTAATTTAACATGCATAAAATAAAACCAAGTGTATTTAGAAGTATCATCAATGAATGAAACATAATACCAATATTTTTTTCATGAAAATCACATGTCAAAATGAATGATTTTTAATAATCTATTTTCCCTAAAGTTTTCAATAGGAAATGAAGATCTATTCTTAGTTCTTTAGACATATAAGGGTTAAAGCATAATAGTGGTTTACAATTATTTTGAGGAAGGAATTCTCATTTATTTTTGTTTTCACCATATTAATGGGTTCGACTGAACTTATAGGTTCGGTCAAACACTATTATATGTTCGACCGAACCTATAAGTTCGGTCGAACCCATTGTTTGACCAAACCACTCAACGGCCCAATAAAATAAACATATTTTATAGGGTTCGGTCGAACCTAGGTTCGACCAAACCCCTTGAATTAGGGAAAATAAATAAAAAGAAGTCATTGTCACATGACTATTTGTAAAGCGGCGAACGTGAACAGAGGAGGACGACAAACGTGAACAGTGAAGGCTGAAAACCTAGGGGAAAAATGTGCACCACATTTCTAAGTTCATCAACCTCTTGACCAAGCCATAGTGAGCAGCAGGTTGGTGATTGAAATTGCGTTTCAAATTGAATTTATTTTGAAAAAATTTTAAACCCTAAATGGAATGAAATGGTTAAAATTTACAGTCGATTTGAAATTAAGTTTGTTGAAATTGAAATTGCATTTTCTTGAAAGTTTCTAAAGCCCTTCAAGAACAACAAACTTAATTTCTATTATGCTTTGATGAATGTTCATACCATGTTTTAAAGCTCCAATTTCGGCACGGGCAGGGAGTGTCAAATTTGACTTTGCAGTCCATTTGTTTGAAATATTTTGCATACCCATTTTAAAAATTTGTCAAACAATTAATGTGTCTTGTCTATGCTTCCACATTTTGCATACATTTCTACCAAGGCACTGCCAATTGCATTTGCTTGAATGTTTCTAAAGCCTTACTTCAAATGTTAACAATTTTTTTGAGGCATTATATCAAACAGTTCATGTGCCTTCCACATTTTGCATACATGTCTACCAGGGCACTTGCAATTGCAACTACAACATTTGGTAAAATTCCCCCTTGATGATTTGATTGATGTCCATACCCTGCCCAAAGCTCCCATTTTGGCACAAGTAGGGGGAAGGTTGTGGAATTTGGATTTACAGCTATCAATTGCATTTGCTTGAAAGTTTCTAAAGTATTTTCAACAAACCCATTTGCAAGGATAACATGATATTATTTAAGTACAAGCTTAAGTTTAAATCTTGCATTTGAAAGCTAAATTGAAATTAAAATTACATGTTTGAGGCAATGCATATAAGACACCCATACAAAATAGTACAAAAGAAAGAGAAAAAATGTAAAGAATGCACTTGTAACCTATACTTGAGAGCATTAAAATTTTGAAATTAAACATAAAGAATAATAGGATATATATATATATATATATATATATATATATATACACACACACACACTCTTTCAAATCAGCATTGAATATTAGACGATGAACTACATATTAGGATTTTTTCTTTTAATATAAATCAGGTAAAACTTATTCCTTTGAGTAGATGAATAAACTCTATTAATATTTAATAGTAAGGTTGTAAATGAAAAATTATTGTGGTTACAAGATAAAAGAAAATAATACTAATAGGTAATATTTATATTAAGGAATGTCATCTCCAATAACATACTTAACACTAATAATTGGGTTATAATCACATTATGTATCATAAATACAAATATTAACATTGATGAAAATATTATATTATGGATAATAATTATAATAAAACATAATAAATTGAAACTTATTTCATATAAACATGCAAGGGAAATGTTAGTATGTATTATAAATAGTAATATTATTATTTATAGTAAATTTTAATATTGCAATAATAGTATTTACCATTAATGTTATGAAATGATAATAATGTTGGTATATATTAGTAATATAAGCGTTGCAAGTGTTATTATCCAATATACAGTGCCCAATGTATAAAAAACAAAACCATTCACATTAAGAGAAAGTGTTAATAAATA
>VDFB02202174.1:0-10527 GCA_007258455.2 Sequoia sempervirens
ATTAGGTTATCTTAACTCTTTCATAACCATCTAATACCCGTTAAATGCTCATCACAATCCTACTAAAGAGAGAAGTTCAAGACAATTAGGAACAAACACAAAATCTAGGTGTTATTCCTCTTGGACCCTCCCCCTATAGACTTGAGGTCACAAAGGCATCCTTCACCCAAGGACCACCTATGTACCCACTTCCAAATAGGTCAAATTCACACATAGTTCTCCTTACAATTTCTCCTAAGGGATCTTCACATTGGTTTTGAAACAACGAAAATAGAGGGCTCTAATCTTTTGGGAGATGGAGCAAAAGGATATGGTTCCTCCTATTTTACTCAAGTTTCACTCAAGGAAACCTCGGATATCTCAATCCAATGATATAATGGGAGAAAGAGATCTACTAAAGGTTGTCCTAGGGTATTATTAATGACTAAAAAAGGGTTCACCACCAATCTAGGGCTTGGAAAGATTAGTAACATACAAGAAACTCAATGATATGCAAGATTACAATAAATTACCTAGAAATGAATGCAAAACAAAATAACAAGCTAGGAAATTAGAGATGTGCACTAGAAATCTATAGTAGCTTGAATGAAAACTTGAAATATTGGAAATATGAAATTTAAAGCACATTAGGACTCATACACCAGGTTGGGCGATTTAGTCCCATATTAGGGTTTCTGTGAAGGAACATAAATCTGGTAGAGATAAGTCTGAAACACTTCAAAACTAGAAAATCCACTGTACTAAGACTGATATGCTAGAAGTGGCATATCAATCATTCTTGGCCATTTTGAAAAGTCAAAGTCTAAATTTGATCTTCAAACTCTCTATCATCTCAACCTGATTTTTGGATCTATAATGCCAAATTCAGCTCTGTAGGTGTCTTTCAGTGATCTTCTAAACAAGGTGACAACTTTGACAACTTTGCACAATTTGACAAGTTCTATCCAATCTTTCTCTTCAATATGTCTTCAACCTAAATCTACTAATAACACACTAAAGAGAGGGAAAAATGTTGTTTTGATAGTCAAAAGGGGTTTTCCTTGGTCAAACTCTATTTTGGTAATCAAACCTTGGAATGAAATAAATTGGAAAGGAAGAATGAACAAAATGATATGTTGCAACTCACAAAACCATAGAAATAAAGTGTTGCAAACATGTATGAGATGGAAAACATGAATTTGGATCTTGACTCTTGCATGAATGTACAAATCTTGAATTGAATATTTACTTGAATCATACAAGACTACATCACAAATGCTAGCTGAAAAACAAACATGATGCATGACGACTTTGACATGATTCTTGATACATGAATGATGCTCCAAAACACTTGATAATCACTCTTGAATGCTCTTGTGAACTCAAATTTTCTATAAGGATGCTTATTCAACTTGCTAGATAACTTGATTGCTTGTTAGGAGAATAATGAATGAAATATCCTTGTATTTGTACTTGTTTATGCCAAATTTCTTGAAATTACAACACTACAAGCTAACACCAAATCTAGGAGAATAAATTCTTGCCTAGAATTTGAATTTAAATTAGGTCTAAGTTAAGTGGGACTCATATGCCAAAAGTGGCGTATAAGTCCCATTAGGCTAAGCATGGGACACATTTTTCAAGAAATGCTTAGATTCATGTGAAATTCAGATTGGGGCCTCGAAACTTAGGTGGGAAACATATGCCCAAGGTGGTGTATGAGTCCCAAATCACTAAATATTGGCAATACAATCCAAAAAAACCTAAATAATCATTGGATGTTGGTTTATGTTAGGATTAATCTCAGAAAGATGAATTAATTAAGGCTTGTGTATGCGAAATAAGGGCAAATAAGGCACAAAGAATCCTAATTAATAATGAAAACCCTATATTAGTGTGAAAGTGTTAGGATACAGTTTAAAACACCTTAAATAAGGCACAACTAAGTCCAGTTAGTTTACAAAGGCCCAAGACCTAATGTGAATGTGTTAAACACATTACAACACTAGATCAAGGCAACATTAAGTAGGGAGGACCCAAACAAGTGCAAAAATTTAGAGGGATACTTTTTCCATTGCCACAGGTTCTAATAACCAATATTTTTTTTCCCTTGAAATAATAATAGTTGAAAATAGTTAGGAATCATAAGTCAGTTCACCATTTGGAAAATAGTGTCGTAACATTTCACTTAAAGACATTGATGTCTTTAATCAAACTCTACCCAACATTATTCATAAACCAAATTGAACATCCCAAAGTTTTTCTTATCACTATATGGGCTAATATTATTACTCCACATGACATTAACTTCATTTAAAAACACATAGGAAACCACTTACAATCAAAATTCACACTATAGATTAAAAATATAGAGGGTGTTATATTCAAGCACGGTCAATTCATATGTAGTAGTCATTGAATTCCTTTTCCCCAATACCCAAATATCATTATAGAATTGTATAGAATGTCTTATTATTCTATTTTAAGAAAGGAAAATAAAATGAACTGAAAGGAATTTATTATGCCTATTGCAACTACAACAAAGTTTCTGAAATGATGACATAATTACATACACGATATATTCTCAATATTTACAAGTACTTAGAACCTCATAGTTATGGAATTTTAAGCCCAATTGATACCAAGCCTAGTTAAGGTGAGTAGATTTCTTCGGCATTAATTATTTCTAAAATAATAGAATTGTAACTCCTAAATAACATTTTCCTAGTAGGAAATATTCACAACAACTCTTCATAGCTCATAATAAATCTACCTTTTGGTTTCACAAAACCTACTAGGATAAACAATGCATGTTCACAATAGTAATATCATAATTTAATCTTCAAATGTCCTTCTTACGTTGGAGATGGTCATTTGTAAGACCTCTTTGTAGCAAGATAGTCCTACCAATTGACAAAGCCATGTGTTTTCCCATATTTTTTCATAAAGTAGAAAAAGCAACATTCACGAGGGGTTGTATCCCGCTTGCATAGAGAGGGCCATCGAGGGCCAAAGACCAGCTCTTGGTGTCAGACCACATGCAAGAAAAACTAGAATGAAGCGGTGTGAGACAACATGCGGATGAAGAAAAAACTAGACAACCCAATTTGGGGGTTAGGGGTACGACTCCCAAAACCCAGAGGCCGGTTTGAGGGAGTCCTTTCTTCTTTTTCTCCACAATAGACCGGAAAGCTCGAGCCTAAGTCATTTAGGCCGGGCAAGATGAGGCTGGTCATCCCAACCTGATGGATGGAAACCCACTTACCGTGAAATCGATACGTAGAAGAGTGAGACGGGGGATCAACAGCAATATTCTGTGGGGATAAAAATATTGAGTGATTACTGTGACGGTAGACTAAGGACACGGTATCCACATAAAGGGATAGGCTGGTTTGGGATGGGAGCCACATGCTAAGAAGAGTCTCCATGAGAGGGAACCATAGAAGGGGAGTCCACTATGAGATAATAGTCACGAGATGATGCAGTCTTTTCCGCAAGTAGCAGTGCCGCTGCGTTGAACAGTAGGGGCAACAGAGGCCAAATGACCAATAGAGAAACATCTCACAGCACCCGAGGAGCCCCTCGTAGTCCAGAAGTTGTTTCCAAGGTCTTTCCTCCACCATCAAGACCACATCACCATGAAGAGGCTTGGAGATGTCCATGTCGATTAAAATGCGAGCCACCATAGTATGCCCAAGATCTCGAGATGTAGAATCTACCTTCAGAAAGCTGCCAATGGCATTGCCGATTGTTGATAGGATAACAAGTTATATATATATATTTAATAACACCTTGATATCGAGTCTAACTTGTACCATGAAGATTCCATTTAAGATTCATTCAAATCTACTTCAAGTAATTAAAATATATCATCTTTGAACATAAATCTTAAGGGCACTAACTTCGAAAGGTTTACTCATGAATACCTCACTTGTTAAAGTAGTTAATTCAATTTTACTTTGTAAGGTGTAAATTCAGGAGTCTCACCCTACAACAGATAATAATAAGTTTCTTGCACATGTAGTTTATATTTTAAGATTTAGGACTTCTTATTTAATACATAAACATGATCAAAAGCCAAGAAATGGTATTCAATACTCACACTACCAAGCTTAGATGTACCAAGCATGATAACTACTCCCTAAATAGTGATAATCTACTTATCAATATGTGGTGAAAAATTAGATCATACAATATCTTACCCTTCCATTATTAAAATATCAAGGAGAATAACCTTAGCTTTTATAAGTGGTAATCCAGGATATAAATATAGGCCTTTTAACATTAATGCAATAATACTATTATTGATTTATTGAAGTTTCCTTAATATTGAGGAGAACTATACTTTTCCAAGAAGGTAAATTTCATTCCACTATCTTCTAAGTAATGCTTACTATATGATTACAATAATGTAGTACATTGTTGGTGTTTCCTAAAGGTGTTAGGCACTAGAACATTTTTAGTTTAATAGTGTAACATTATCTTGAAGATTATTATTTAAATTTTCTTTATCAGCTATGAATGACCTTTGCATACATTTAAAGTCCAAATTGTATGTAAGAATATAGATACTCTTTATAAGATAGGTTAAGCATCCAATATATAGACATAAATCTGCATGTGTAATGAAATTGAGTGTACATATGCAATACATATATATTCAATAAGAAATTACAAAGTGTTTCGGATTGTGCTTAGTTCTAAAAGGATTATATGGAACTTAGGTTTGGACTCATTCCATGAAGGATGGGCAATTATATAAAAATCTTTATACTATCTGTCCAAACTATAACTATGTATACCCAAACCAAGAAATGAAGTTAAATAGTGTTTACATTCTTAAAACCACTTACCCGACCATTTATCTCTATTCCTTCTTCCTCACTGCACCCTCTCCACTTACAAATTGTAGCGGGTCTCTCCATCTCTAATACTATTCTTCCTTCCTCTACAAAACGACATGACGAAGTCCCATCCATGTGACCATTCTAAATGACCTTTCTGTTAGAAAAGACGATGATTGGTTTAATGAAACATGATATGGAGCATTATGGAAAATGAAAGGAGTCGTTTGTAGGCGTCCTAGTCGATAAAACTAAATTCGATGGAATTGAGACTTTGAAGTTGGACAGATTATGATTTCCTCTACGCCAGGCCAGTCTCGTAGATGTTCGTTGATCAAGATTTCATGGGACGACTAAATTCAAATTCATGTAATTCTGGATTCTATACATAAATAAAATAATGGGCGGAGGAATTGTATACGGAGTGTCGTATGTTGACGTCCTTGACGATGAAACTTAATCCTCAAGACTGGAGCTGCACTTATTTAAGCCGTGGTGTTCCTGTGAATTCTCAGCATTTCCTATCGTATGCAATTACAAATGGATAAGAAATTTATGATAGTGTTTATGGTTGTACTAATTGTGGGAGTGACAAAAATGGTGGAAGCACAACGCTTCTGCGACTGCATAAGCTGCGGCGGGCCCGATGTGTATTGTTGTGGTCTTAATATGGAAACCAATGTCACTACAGTCACGTCTCTTGAAGACTGCGACTGCATAAGCTGCGAGGACCAAGTCTTGTGTTGCGATGCCAATCAAATTGTCCCTCGCCCAATTCCTTAGTCTTCTCACCTTTCTTTATCTTCGCTAATCAAAGTATGTAGTGGAATAAAGCTGTATATATCATATACGGCGTGGTTGTATTCTATGATAATTTATGAATTTAATCAATATTTACCTAAATTGTATTATTGTTTCTCAATTTTCATTTAGATAATGAAAAGCAAGAGGACTGAAATAAAAAATGTATTCGAGTAATCAATTGATAAAATACATTATTGTTGAAGAGAGACATAAATGCATTATTTATTAATATTTTACATTGCTTGGTCACTTTAGATATAGACATTATTCATTGATTTGTGAGCTGTCTTATGTCTTCATATTTATCAAACTCATTGAGACATACAGATCATGTAATCTCGTCAAACTTGACAAACTTGTCTATTACAACATGTTTTGGCTCCAAATACAATTAAGAAAATCTATCCTTGAAAAAATATTGGTTAGTATAGATGATCAAACTATAGGGAAAAATCTTAGTTGACAATGATAGTAGGTGCAGTTTAGTTTATTAGATCATGGACCCAAATTCTATTCAGTAAGGCATTCGCAACTTAGCAGAAACTTGCACAAAATTTTAATATGGCCAATTCCTTAGAAACCCATTAATTCCCTCCTTTTTCTTGTAAAGAAGTTTAAGTAGATAAGCTGTAAACTTAAGAAAAATCTCAAATCCTGACCTCAATTTTTATGAAAACAGTTGTTGTAATAGTACAAAATGCCTTTGCATCTTAGTTTCTTCTGTGCAATTTTCAGAGGTTTCTTGTAGTATTTTGACTAGTTCTTCATGCAACTCATTGATGTGGTCGTCATGATTGCGAGTAACATATTTTTTTAGGAGGCTTCTTGGAGTATTTTGATCTCTTCCTAATGCACCCCATGTCTGTCACTATCATCATCATGAAAAGCATATCTGCTCATTTCTGACTTGCTGTCAGCCTATTAGTCTATATTCGCCAAATGTGTTTCTGCCCAAAACAACTTCCTGCATGATTGAATCATATACTAAATAATAAGCACATGTTGGTTATTGGTTCTGCTTCTCAATGGCATTC
Source organism: Sequoia sempervirens (assembly GCA_007258455.2). Taxonomy (NCBI): domain Eukaryota; kingdom Viridiplantae; phylum Streptophyta; class Pinopsida; order Cupressales; family Cupressaceae; genus Sequoia; species Sequoia sempervirens. The sequence continues at coordinate 6,662 of VDFB02202174.1, forward strand.
TCATCTTGGGACTCTTTCTCTTGCAAGGCCAACAACGATTCTTACAATGAATATTTTAGAAGTCTGAGGTTCATTTTGTTTGGCATAGAGGCATAATCATCTTGAGCCTCTTTCTCTTCAAGGCCATCATTGATCTCTACAAAGAACACAGCCAGATATTAAACTAATCTAGTCCTAGGTGGTCCTAAAGAATAATGTTTTTGAGAAAGGAAAAAAGCGTGTTTTTAGGGACCGAAACCACAAAGTTTACAACATAATATAGGAAAGGACAAAAAGTCCTCGAATTAAAATAGGATACAAAGAAAGAAAAACCATGTGAAAAACAATAGCCAACCAAAAAATCGAAGGACCACAAGCCGGCCCGGTCGCGGAGACCAAAAACCCGGCTGACAACTAATCGAGTCTTGAGGAACTTTCTCATTCACAAACCTCGGATCCTCCATATCACGGACTCCCTTGCTTGAAAGTTTGAATCATCTATGGCGTGGGGTGCCTTCCCTTTTCAGTGTACAGTTCTCTTCAAAGATACCATAATCCCTCTTCCTAGTTTTTATCTTTCACCTCTTCCAAATCAACAACCAAGGACCCTTGTTGAGCTTTATCCAGTTTTTCAGTCATTGCGTTGATAATGATAGCATTATGTCTTGCCATTCTATTATTTTGTTCAGTAATTATCTTCACAACATTTTTTATTTTTTCAAAATCAATTTCTATCCTTCTGTCCTTACTCGCATTTTCCTGGATCTCCTTACTAACAGTGTTCTCATTATGCTCTTCATCCTTCTTGCATAACGTGGAAACCTTAGCTCCCACTTCTTCCAATTTACTCTAGAGGGCCCCATTTTTTATTTTTAGGTCATTAATTTCATGAAAGACCCATTTTGACATTTTGAAGTGGTCCACGACATTATTCCTAGCTATGCCCAGAAAATTAGTAGTAGGTTCCCTATCAAGATTGAGGCAATTTTTAGCAGGGTCAGAGGCTCTAGGGGACCCAGTTCTATCATCTTTGTCTGTTGATGGGACAAAAGAGGAAGAATTGTTATTTGCGCCGGGTTCCTATAATCAAGAGAATCTTCAGAATACGAAACAAGGTTTTTAATAGGGAAATTCTTTCCAGCGCCTTTGGCTTTGGGGGTAGAACTTCCAGGCTTAGAAGCAAGGTAGACTTTAACAGGCTAGAGATTACGGACTTGGATTTTCTTGCTAGTCTGGACAATGGGAGGGTCTAGGACCGTCCTTACCAGACTCAAATTAGGTTTATTCCCCGAACAACTAGGTTCAGTGTCATCATCCTCAGAAGCTGAAGAGGCATCTAGGTTAGCAAGGGCCGACAGATTTTGGAAATGTTCAAAAATTAATCTTATCAGACCAGTATGTAATATAGGATATCTTTTAAGGTTTTTCTTATGGTCTTCCAGACTCTTTCTTAAGGAACAAAGTAAGTAGTAGGGGAGAGAAACCTTGACCTTATAGAAAAAATGATTGAGCAAGGAAAAATGATAGCCGTAGACACTAGTGAACCATCCATCCAGGGTGATATACTCCATAATGATGCGAAGAACTTTTCTCCAGAGAGCTTTAATGGTGTCGGCATCGAAGTAGCTATTGGAAACTTTCACAAGTTTCAATTTTTCCTTGTCTTTCTTCAAAAATCTAACCACCGCTTCATCAGAGAAATTCATGTCCCAAAAAAATTTGTGTCCTTCAGTGGACATACCAGTCACTTCAGTGATGTGATTTTCATCAAGCTTAACTTTCCTGCCAAAAAGGGTTATTTCACCATTGTTCCAATTCTTCTCAAAAAGCTTTGTAGCTTCTTGATTAGACCCATAGAGTTTCTCCAGAAAAGGGAGTAAACCCCCACTTTTAACTATGTTCCACACTTTAGTGTTTCTTGTGTGCATCTTGAAGCTTTCTGGCTCAACTCTTTTTCTTTCACCTACCATTTTAGCAAGCACAATATGCAGTCAAAGATGAAATCTTGGTGCAAAATGGTCCCGCCAAACCTGTGAATCCACAAAGCATGTCATGCAAACTTACAAGACAAGCTAATTAGCTTGGCCCCATGCAATCTAATGATAGTGATGTGCTTACCCCGTTCTATCATCATGATTGAGGTGACACCCATCTTTCCCATGTGACGCATCATAGTTCAATAAGGCTCATACATCAACACCTAAATCACTGATATCCAACCATGTGCACTGTCCTTTAATTTTAACCCCTTTATTTGAAAAAAAGTTTGCCACAACATTGGCTTCTCTATAGGCATGGGATATCTTTATATTATCAAATTTAGCTATGGTTGAAATAGCATCATCTATCCAAGACTTTATGGTCCACAAGGGGGCTGGGGGGACCTACCTAGAAGACATTCAATAATATTTTTTGAATCCCCTTCAAGCCAAAGGTTTTTAAAATTCAGACTATGAGCCAAATTTATTACATGAAAAGCTCTGACAACCTTAGCCAAATGACTAGTTTGTGAGCCAAGGGGGTAGCAATCGCACCTAGAAAATTTCCAAAAGAATCCCTTATAACTCCACCACATCCTACCGCACTAGGATTGCCTTTAGCCGCCCCATCAAAGGTGGATTTTACCTAACAATTCATTAGAAAAGTCTAGCTGGCACCCTCCTTGTCCTTCTTAGCATGTTTACGAGCACAAGAAATATCATAACTAATTTTCCATTCCTTAGCAATCATTAGATCATAGGAAGAAAAAGCCACTTTCTCGAGATTACAATCCTTCTAGGGGATTGCATTGAAGTTTTCTTTCATTAATCTGATTATTTTTTCAAACACTATGACCTTTGAAGATTCCTTATCTCTATAAATTCTATTGTTTTTTTCTTTCCAAAGACCCCAAGCAACATGAGGGAAGGAAAAATCCCACAACTTCCATAGTGCTCGATTGTGAGTAGGGGCTTTCCATTAGATGAAAAAGTCTTCAATTGACGAGGGGAACATCCAAGATAATTGCTAGTAACAGAGAAGTTTTTCCCAAATTGAGGCAGCAAATGGACAATGAAGAAACAAATGAAAAACTCACTCTGCCTCCATCTTGTAGAGATAACATCTATTGGGTATTTGAAAACCTCGCTTGTAGAGATTATCAATCGTGAGAACTTTATTTTGAAGTAGGATCTAGAAGAAGATGTTGACTTTAGGTACAAGGTGTTTGATCCAAGAATTCAACCAAAATGGGGGGGCAACCTGGGTAGAAGATAGCTTAGAAAAAGCTAACGAAATAGAGTAGTTTCCCAAGGGTTCATCTTTCCAAACAAGATAGTCTTCTGTCTTATCATGGAAAATTCTGACAACCAACAAGGAGGATTGAACAAGAGCAAGAACCTGACTAAGAAGAGACAAATCCACCCATTTTCCATTCTTCCAATAATATTTAACATATGACCCAAGGAGAGCTTTACAAATATCAGCCCATCCGCGAAAATGTTCAATTTTGGCAAGGGGCTCCTTGAACAACCATCTATCATCCTAGAATCTTGTTTGGTTTCCACTCCTGACTTGCCAACCCACTCCTATTTCAACCACTTTTCTACCAGCAATCAAGTTATTCCAACAGGTTGAACCTCTGGGTAGAAGATGAGATTCCATCATGATTGTAAGAGATATGTTATTCTCCAAATATTTGCTTATCAAAATTTCAGTCCATTCCCCTGAGGATGAAAATAGTCTCCAAATTTGTTTAGCAAGAAGAGTCTTGTTAACCATTCTGATTTTTCTAAGACCTAAACCACCGGCCTTTTTAGGTCTCCACACTAAATCCCACCCTATTAAAGGCAACCTTTTTCTTTCTTCAACACTCGACCAAAGAAATCTTTTTTGAATCTTTTCAATAG